>DF244134.1:7485-9985 GCA_000507305.1 Breviolum minutum Mf 1.05b.01 | reverse complement strand
GACCGCCTTGTAGTTGGGCGGCGGATCAGTTAGCATGGTTGCAAAAAGCCTTTCGGTCCAGGTTTCCAAAACTCTGTATCCAACCATCTTGGAGAGGTCATAGGCCAGCGCCCGGCGTTGAAGGGCCTGTGTGACCCGTATGTCACCGGATAGACTCCCTTCAAGTTGCCTGAACTATCCAGCTTGAAAGTGAGATCTTTTTTCGCACTTTGAGTCTCCTTGGCTCTTGAGGATAGCTGTTCCCAAGGAATCCACACCGCGCATCCATCATCCAGTTGCTGGAAAATTTTATCCACCAATGCATGGCTAGGCCCTAAGGCTCATTACCTTGGTTGATGACTACCCCCACCAGATCATTGCGCTGTTTCTCCAGTCTTGACGTCTTTCAGCCATAGGTAGCCGACGAGGCTCAGTGGTGTCTGTCCTCTCTACCCTGTTTTTCATATCTGACATGACCAGTGTTGACGCCTCAAAATGAAGGCGACGAAGTGCTGGTGCCTCACCATCATCGACATTGCGGCCTAAAATATTTGCAAGAGCAGCCATCAGTGGGGCCTCATCTGATTGCCCCGGTCTATAAGCAGAACAAAATGCCAGCTTACCAAATGTGTCATAACCTCTTGCAATGAGTCGGTTCAATGTCGCTTCTTCAAGTCCAAAGCTCAATGCCCTTTCTTTGAATAGGGCTCCACTCTCCAGACCCGACATGATCGGCCCAATAAAGAGAAATCGAAGTCTAAAATGTGAAAGCCGTATGCCGTGAAAACTGCATGCTATCAAAAAGCCATGTCAAAACTTCAAGTGTTTGGTTTAAGAAACCTTTTTGGGAAGACTTGAAAATCAATGAGAGGTTCGAAGAAGATTAGCGCTGATTTCCAAAGTGGAGTGATGCACTGTTCCCTCTTGAGACTGAAAAGTTTTCGTCGAAAAAATGATCACCATGCCGTTGAAAGATTTCCAAAGTGCCTCCTTAACGGCGTCGACCCCAAAAAGACTCCCCAACAAGGCAGAAAGAAGCCAAAAGCTGAGTCCCCGATTTTTCACCAAAAAAGGGGGACTCAGCTTAACCAGGTTTTGAAGGGTTTTTGGCCGCCACAAGGTTTCAAGGAGGCAAATTGAAATCTGACACATGCCGTTGCAAGAATATGATGTCTGAGGTGACTCGAAATTCTTTTGCAACACTCACAGCTGATTCGGATGAGATGCCGATGTTGCTGATTATCTCAAAAAAATGAAAAAGACTGACTTCGGAATGAAATTATTCAAATACATGCATTGCTTCAGTGAGCAGCTGTTTCGGTTTGGATGCCGATGATGCTGCCACACCTTTTTTAGCGGCTCGGACCACAAGCCTAGGCTTCCTTCATGCCCGTTAATAAACGCTGCCCAAACAACCTCTTGAGTTGCTCAAACTGATGCGCTCGCTCGTGCTTTCAACACTTGTTCGCACTGAGCACAAATTGGTAGGTTGTGAAATTCCCACCTTTCATCAGGGATTTTCTAATTGGATGACAGCCTCCTACCACAAGACAAGCGACCATCTGACTCCAAACTGTGCGTCAGACCTGATAATATGCGAATCCCTGAAACATCAATCTTTTCGAAGGGAGGCTCGTCATCTCAAACCCATATAGGTCTCTTCATCACCCCATGCAGCCATCCGACTCACAGTCCTCCGGTTCTAACCCCTCACAGGAAGAGGAAGCTTCATCGGATTCGGTCTCTGACGACGAAGAGTCACCAAAGCCATCGTTCTTTGCCACCAGCTTCTGCAACCGTGCAGCTCGGGGAATGTCGGGTTCAAGAACTCCTTGTCTAACCAGGTCCAGGAGCCCGTACACCTGTGACAGAAGGCGAAGTGACTCCTCACGGGAGTATATCAAGACTGATGCTTCTCCCTTCGGTATGTGATGGCCCATCAACTGCCCGTCACGAAAAGAGATTCTGCACGATTGAGCAGCCCAAGTCAAAATCGTGACCTTGAGTGAATGGCTAGTCATGCACTGAACTTCTCGATTGCAGCCTTCCAAACAAAGGATTTCCCGCAGGTACATTGTTGCCTCTGCAGTCGTGAGTGCTCTGCTGAGAAGTTGTCCAGTGACCTCTGAAAAGGCTGGCAAAGCAATGGGACTCTCAGCAGTGATCTTCCATTTGGCCCGGCAGACCATCCAATTCTTAGCCCAGCTTACTTCGAGGAGGCCGAACCCCAAAGCAGTCAATGGCAAGAATCGAGTTTTGCGCTCTGCCGATATCGCCGTCTTGTGCTTGCGCGACATGCTTTCAACAAGGCACATGTTTGAAAACGTAGTCACCTTCAGTCTCTCGATCCGCTGGGAGTCAGCAAATCGCGCAGATGAATGCAGGCAAAAGCAAAGATGGCCTGCAACCAGAGTCACTGTCGATCGGTCCTGTCGCTGCCTGTTTCTCCAGCACCTTCACCATTGTAGTGGAAAGCGGAAGAGCTTGCTTGAGAGGACGCTTCCTTGCAAATTGGCATGCT
>DF244133.1:10065-22371 GCA_000507305.1 Breviolum minutum Mf 1.05b.01 | reverse complement strand
CAGCGTTCACAGCGTTCGCAGCTTTCACGGCTTTCACAGCTTTCATGGCTTGAATGTATACGAATGAATTGCGCCGTCGCAGCGTTCGCAGCGTTCGCAGCTTGAAGAGATTCGCGGACCATCCTGAGTACACCCTGATCAATCAAAGCACAGCCACACACCCCTCCTTCCAGGCTTCACATATACGGGCTTCCCATTTAAACATGGGATGCGGCAATCCACCTCCACATCTTTCCATGTTTCCTCCTTAATGTCGTAGAGGCGCAAGACATACTTTCCATCAGGTGGATGCTCCTGGGTCTTGAACACATTTTCAATGCTATCTGGATACTCTGCTAAAGTTTGGATCGCAGCAAGGAGCCAACAATCCCCAACATCACCCTGGCGAAGATCATTTGGATCTATTTTGCCTAGTAAGGGCCTCTCTGGAAAGAGTTCCTGGATGGGAGCCCAAGAAGGAATCGTCCTCAAGGTGGAATTCTCGGCACAACCAATGGATGTGTGGTCAGGTGGGAAGTCTGGATCCACCCACAATGTCTCCGACATGTCAGGACAAAGGATCTCTTTGCAACGGCCGCTGAAGCAGATTGAACTGAAGCGGAATTTGAGGCACAGCTCTTGAACAACAATGTCACAGTGCCAACCATGTAACGCTTCAACCAAGGAAACCACGTGTAACACGAGGAGAATGCAATCACGGTCTTTGCATATCTTCTGTCAGGTACTGAGGCCCCAAACCAAAAAATCTCAGGCAAGCCACCTTGCATTGTAGAAGCAACAAGCTGCGGAAGGAAAAGCATCAACTGTCATCCGAGATCAAAGATAATTCAAATATTTAAGATAACATATTTCTTTATCACAGCTACCAAATGTTACCAACCACAGCCCAGTCTAACACATCGGCATCACGAGAACTAAAACTATCGAGAAGTCATCAACTATGGTCATGATCCAGTAGTACAACACTTCTTTCATCAAAGAAGTGCTACAATAACAACTTAGAAATATATATATGCCGATACATGTGTCGAACCGAAACCATTTTACAAGACAATACCAGGCAAGCAATGCAAAATCTATGCAAGATCAACACGTACCGTACTTTTCTGGTTGATGGTTGGTCGCTTCCAAATCTTCCAAGCTCCACGACTGGTTGAATGGTGCCGCATGAACAAGTATGAAATCAAGTACATCAACTCCACATACTTGACTCACAAGAAATAGTGCAATGGTGCGGCCGAAATGCAGTACATGTTTGAAACATCTCTTGTGTCCCCGTTTTCTAGGATGCTGAAGGACAATGAAGGACAATAGTGCGGACCACAGCAATATCACGCCTTGATTCACAGAACCCCTTTCCCGAAACACCAAACGCCTCTTCCAAAACCTGGTTGCTGCGGTTCCCGGACCCCACTTTAGGAACTAAGACAAGACCGAAGCCTTGCCTCCCAAACCCCCCAAACTCTCCGTACACCTCCGGGACCTCCATGTACATCCGGAACCGTGCAATAGTGTACAATGCATCGGAAGCCCGTGCTGCTAAGTATTCCTCATATTTCACCTTCAATCCCATCCTTTCGGTCTCCAAGTCCCGAAACGAACCGCTGAACGAAATCTTGGCGGAGGACATGCGCATCCCAGGTATGCGCCACCAAATACTAAGATACGCATGAACACACATGAACACTCACATGAAAATCACAGAACAAAACACACCACACATGAACACATAGCAAAATGTCAAAAAGTCAGAAAAGAAAACACAAGATTAAGACACAAACGCATACAAATGCACAGTTGAAAGTGATTTCAGATTTCTTTCGGCCATTTTTCATTGATTTTCGGACGTTTTTTCCCACCGAGGCCCAGACCGCAAAAATCCGTAGACCTAAAAATCCAAACGCAAAAATTCATGCACTTTGGCAATTCAAATAGGCATTTTGAAATTTTGCAATTCATAAATTTTGAAAAAAAAATCTCATTTGAAAGTCATTCTTAAATTTTCTGCGCGTTCGACGCAGCGTTGTTTTTGATTTGTTGTGAGTGCATTCTGGCCTTCATTCCGGATTGACACCTTCCCATCTGCATCCTGTCGTAGCAAAGGTTTTGCTCAAAGTTGTCATGTCTTGACAGGCCTAGGTGGCTATGCAAGGGAACGTGAAATCTCAATCCATGAATTTGCCAAACTCGAAACTTTAATTCACTACAATTTCTGGCTTCATTCAACGTTTCATCAAGAACGTTTGACATGCAGCAAGTTCATTCGGTGTCCTTGGCGCCCACATCTTGCCTGTGCGATGTCATTAGATAAAAGCTGGCTTCAAAACATGTGCATGTCAAAGGCAAGGGATATCCAAAAAGATTCATCATTGACAAACAGAAAGGATCTATTCAGCAAGCATCTTTTCCAGACTTTGGTTCGAGAATGGATTCACTGAAGTCAAACACAAAATGCAAAGACTTTACAAATCTCAATTCCAACTTCAAACCCAAACTCGAAACGTAACAGTGGCAAATCACTGCACACAGTCCACTCAGTCCACTCAGTCCACTGCAATGCCGCACGAACATGTTTTGTCATTTTCAGCGGCTAACTCTGCTAACTCTACAGCATTTATCACTTTTGCATATTCATATCCAGAACTGGTGAAATTTCTTTCTGACTCAAAATCCTTCACTTTGCCTTTCTCCCAAAGAGGCTGTCATATTTTCCAGAGAGATCTCCTAGGAAAGAGGCTGTTATATTTTTCAAAGAGATCTGCAAAGAGGTTCTCTCGCGCAGTGGTAGCTCTGGAATACCAGTCAAGAGACTTGGAGCTTGGTCTTCACCTGCTTTGGCCACAAGTCTCTGCAGTCTCGATATTCTCCAAGTGACTCATGAAATCCACGTTGAGCGATGAGATCCAACAGCTCCGCAACTTTGGAATCTAACAAATACACCCTGGTCAATTAACGTGGAAGAGCAGGAATCCTTTCGCTTAACATGGATGTTGGTACTATTTGGTTTTCTTGGGGAAACTGGAATCCCTCCTTGTAAGTTGGCCCTCCCTGGGTATTAGTTTACATGGAACCTGACCAAATGTCATCGTGCATGGCCAAGCGCATATCGATGGAATCTGACCAAGAAGTTGTTTTGCAGGAGGTCAAGAAATTCAAGAAACATCGGTGACCATTCCCAAACGTAACATTGACATGGAAGTGCCTAGATTCAGGATTTCAAGAAGAATGAAAAACTTGCCACCTCCATGTTCAACAACTTTCCGTTACAGGCTCAGGCCTAGCATATAGATTCTTGTATATCCCTGTCAGTGCTCATTAGAGTACTACTAGGGGAAAACCGATACTACTGAAAATGACAAAAAGCAGCACCAAACATGAGCACACAAAAGAACCACACCATAAAAAACGCACAACACATGAACATAGAAGCACACACATGAACACATTTCGAAAAGTAAGAAAACATAAAAGGTAGTTGCATTTTGTTTCTCTTTGATTTTGAATAGTGCTTTTATATTAAGATTTCTTTCTTTTGATAGTTTTCTACTTTTAGGATTGTAGAGTTTTTTAGAAAATGAAGGTTTTTCTCATCTTTTTTTGCAACAAAATGACATTTTCTCATGCCTTTTTGAGTTGGCCTTTTTTGAAACTTCCCGTCCTGGAGTTGTTCCATCGATCTTCGTTCCTTTTGACGTTTCGACGTGAGAAAAAAGAATAAATCCGTTTTTGTGATGTTTCGCTCAAACGGCAGAACCATTCCATTGATCGGTTCCATTGATCTTGCCCTTTGCGTTCTGTCTGCGCTTTGAGGCTCTTGTTCTGCGTACGAACAAGAGCCACTTGTTTGTAAATTCTAAAGTTCCAAACTTGCTTTCTGGTCCCTAGGTGTTGAGGGGTGAGCTTTGTGAGCTTTGGGCCACGCTTGCCTTGTCGTCTCAAACGATTTGCTTTGCGCACGAAAGTCATAGTGCCTTCTCATGGCTTCGCGCAATCACACGTAGTCACGTGTGATTTACCCCTTTTACAATTGCATGATATATTCACTGCATTAGTATCTAAAGGGTGGTGACATGTGCAGATTAATTAGTAGATTAAATGTATAGATGTAAATGTGTGACAACGCACATAGGTGTACACTATGTTGCAGGTCAATCAATCTTGTTGAAATGAGCCGCACCCATGTCTCCAATCGGTTCCATGAAACCTTTGACCAATATATATAATGGAAATCCGAGGTCTGATCCAAAAGTAAGACTGCAAGACACATTTCCAAAACAATCAATCTGCACAATCCTAGTTAATCCAGTCAATCCGTGCTTGGAAAACTCAACGCTGGCCTTGCCCGAGGTCTTCATAGACTTTATGACTCCGCCTCATGACATGATCCAAAAATTCAGGGTGTTCGGCAAACTGGATCCATCAAACAGTGACAATGGAAAAAAAAAGAGTTCGACAAATTGCAGATATTAGGTGTGTATTGCATGTTTTTAAGATCATTTTTGATTTGGGAGATACATGAAAAGAAGAACGGAAGACAAATGACATGGCTAGGCTTTTAATCACTTCGATGCACAAGACACTTGATTGGTGATGACCTGGCCTTTAAAAAGTGTGGCTTTCAGTAAGCTTTTGGAAAATTCCACATAAGCCAACAGTCCAAAAAACTAGAACATACCGTCAGCCAGCATCCATTGGTGACGCAAAAAGGAGAAAAGGAAGAAGACGAAGAGAACGAAGAATAGGAAGAAGACGAGGAAGTAGAAACAGAAGAAAAAGAAAAGGAATGATTAAATCTGTTTCCAACTGGCAATTTCAAAAACAACTCTTATGTCATCAAGTCTCTCAAGCTCTTTTTTGATCAACAAGATTCGATATCAGACTCATGAATATCGCAATCCCTCACATTCGGTGAGACTGGACGTCTGCCATGTTGTGCATTCTGCGCCCAAGCCTCCTCTGGCTGTTCAGCTTGCGCTGGGCCAGTGATGTAAATTGGAAACCAGCCACACACGTCAGGATGTGTCAGGATATTTCCAAAGTAGTGGTCATCCTCTAAGTGTGTAGCCAACAGAATGTCGCCAGTTCTTGTTGTCAAAAATCCTGTATCTTCTTCTTCATGATAGTCTTCAATGGCTCTGCAAAAACACGGGGGCTCAGCTGCAGTTATTGATGAGGCGGCTTGAAGGACTCTTTGTTCCAATATGGTCTTCTTTGCTTCCAAGTCCTCGATTTTGTCTGTGATCTCTCTCTTTTTCTCTTTCTCCTGCGCAATCTGTGCTAGCAAGTTGTCCACATGCGCATCTTCCAATATTCCACTTAGTCTCTTCACATTTTCTTTGCCACTTTGCATCCTTTGTTTCCACTTTCGAATCCTCTCCGATTCCAATCTGGCTAGATTCATCCGTGCTGTGAACAACGACCTGGACAACTCCGCGAAATCTTGTGTGGACAAATCATCTGCGGCTGCACACTCTTGGAATGGCATCATGACTTTGGATCGCACATGGGAGTCTTTCTTTGGTTAAGGCCGGTTGATGCTCATGCTGTTCATGCTGTTCATGCTTGCCGTTTACAGGTCTTGTGAGACATCTGAGTCGAAACTTGAATGCAAACATGGATGTTGGGAAGAGTTTGCTTACCGAGATTTGAGCAACGGAGGCTCCAACCTTTGTAGCCGATAGGTTTCCAGGTTCAGGTTTGAAAAACCATCCCAACATGGAGGTTCGCCGAGGCTCTACGTTCGCCGTCTTAGAGCCCTGTGCGTAAAGTTGGAATGCCACAGATGCAGTTCGGGAACGACAATGCAGTATCTCAAAAGTCGAAAATCCTGAAATGATTCTCTAAAATACATGAACAAAATTGAACAAATTGCTTTCTGATTGTTTTCTTGAGCTCCTACCTTCCTGTCATGATTCGGCATCCCGGAGAAAATTGTGACCCTTGCGCACCTCGTACCAAGATGTACCAAGCTCTCGAGCTGCAGCTCTGGGGGCAAAATACGAGCATGCAACAGAAACATGGCACAAATTGAAGGATCCAAAACGATGAATCATGATATTTCTATATATTTCCATCATCATATAATCGAATATGTCCAAACATGACCAAACATTCAAAACATGAAAACACTAAAGAAACACAAAATTCGCAACAGCTGTCAAAAAGATTCAAAAAGTCTTGGTCCAAGACTTCCCACCGTTTGTGCCATTGCCACGGAGACCCAAATGCTGTGACACTGTTGCTCTCTTGTTTTTCTTTCTTTGTGCAATACAAGAATGCAAAGGAAAAACAAATGCTTTGGCGTTGCGTCACTGAAGTCACGCTTCCGTGGTTGTTGCAATTTCAATTTGGAGAGGCATGAAATCTAAACCTCGGACAAACTGTTCGCCAAGGTCTTTGCTTCGAACAGCTGTTCGCTAAGGGTGTTAAAATGGAATGCTGAAGACAACAGGATCAAGATTTGACAAACACCCTAGGAAACACAGATTTCCAACACAGCCTCAACAAGCAAACACACATTCTGACTAAATGACTAACTACAAGTACTGTAATGAAGTTTGCCTTCATGACCGTTCAGATTTGAAACATCATTGTATCATATACCGTCTGTACAATGATGCAAAGACTACCAATACATGTCTTTGGTGACCCAAACCAGAAACGAGTTGTGGAGTGGTGTGCACCTCCATCTTGGTGGAACCTCATCTCAACCTTGTCCCTCAAATTTCCCCCTTCCAGCGGCCATGCGGTATGAGCAATTCAGTTGCATGGTTCAATGACCCAAATCCACGCAGTTTTTCCATCAATCTTGGCCATCGCTCTATGATCTGGTTGGCGCCTGCAGCAACTGTGCCATTGAACATAGTTTGTTTGATATTGCTTGTGGTGCAGATCCTGGTTGTCATGAGGGTTCTCCTAATCCACTGAAAAACATAGACAGATTGTGACTGTTCTCACATGTGAAGAGTTGTCTCATCCTCCAGGTCCTCACTATGTTCAATGCAAGAAACCCTATATTCTGGAATGCTGCGCGCCCCTTTCCAACTGATTCGCATTGGTTCTGTGCTCGCACGCAGTCGCAAATGCCCTTGCGAAGATGTGTACGCATCAAAATTCTTCAGTGTATATACACAAATGCATTTACATGCATTTACATTGATAAGTATACATCAATATGAATATGAATAATATGAATGTATATGGCTGTTTCCGAAAATTGCGGTGTCAGCAAAGCGTGTTGCATCAGGGGGTATGATCGAGGCATGTTTCGGGGGTATGATTCGGGGTATGATTCGCCCTCGCTTGTTTACTGTCTACACAAATATACCCTTGCTTCGCCGGCGGAGCAGCTCCCACAGCTTATTTTTGAAGGGGCCGACTGGGCCATGGCACAGCAAAGCGAGGTTTAGGTATGATTCGGGGTATGTATCGGGTATGATTCCGGGTGTGATTCGGGCGTGCAACTGTTTCTGGAAAAATAGGAAACATATAGCTGTGTCAAATACTTTCAAAACAATGCACATCTTGTGTACTAAGTCACAAATTCATTCTGGTGACATTGTCTGACACAAAAACTGGACGCAGGATTTGACAGCATGACTAGATCATCACGACTTGCCAACTCAATTAAAACAAATGGATGTTTCAAAACATGGCTTCAAAATCATGGGTATGATTCGTAGTATGATTCGGGGTATGATTCGAGGAATTGCAACATGCATGTGGTCATAAATTTTGTATACGCCATTTCTGGAAACGCTCATATATTTACACGTGAAACATACTTACATTTCATTCAATATATTATTCAGACAATGATTTGCTGATATCTGCACTGAGGGTTTCCTTTGTGCTTCGCATAAAACTTTGAGTTTGCTCGTGTGGAACTCTTTTCAAACTCCAAGCTGTTTAGTATGTTCCTTGCGTCAAAAATGTGCTTTTCTAGGCGAAGAGCAGCGTTTCGTGAGCCGTCTTTTGTAGGAAGCGCACGCGTAATGGTCGCATGCCATGATTGGGGGTGAGGGTTGGGCTTTACGCGTTCAAAAGACTCTGAGAGGTCTGACCGCAGCTGACCACAAAATCATCCTACAAACCAAAGACAAACACCAAACACCATGGCCTCCGCTCTCGTGGGCAAACCGAGATGGTGATAGCGATACCTGAGTTGTCCATGAGAAGACATTACCATCGATTCCCTTGTAGCTGTCCCAGCTCATTCTGAGCTGGCAAAATCATGAGCATGAAAACAAGTATGTACATTGCAACCGATGAAAGACTCTCTAGGTCCGGTTAGTACCAACCACATCTGCAAAACAAAAGCAACATAGCTATTCGGCAAATTGTCACCCCTAAACATCATGATTAATGAAAGCATAGCTTTGTCGTTGTTGCTAACTGTTTAACTAGGTCCCTTTGTTCAATCTTCGTTTGAACGAGGTCCTGGGTTCGGTCGTGATCTTGTGCCTGAAAACCCCTTTAACTGAGGGAATAGTCATTGCTGTAGTCGGGCAGGAGAAAGCTCGGGCACTCACAGTTGACACAGTTGGCCCGGTTGGGATTTGCTGCAGCATGTAGGGAAACGAGATTGAAAGCTTAGTTTATATCCCTATTTAAAAAGCATAGACCCCAAATAGCATGAACCAACTTTGGCGTTTTCAAGGTAATAACCATACAGCTACCGTATCTAGGACCTAGAAGCGGTCGGCAAACTCATTGTATAACCTATCCAGATCAAAGTGGAGAAGTCACAAGTTTTTTTGGCTTCAGCGTCTCAACACGGTTCTAGGCAAAAAATCCAGATGATTTTCAAGCCATTCATGCAAGCAGAAGCAGTGAACATCATAATTTCAAACTTCGCCTCCATGGCACCCAGCAATGGCATTCAGCAATGGAGCACCCCATGGCACCACACCCAGCAATAGCATCCCACCGTGACATCGCACCCAGAAATGGACCGTTGCACCACACACCCTCCGCCAAAGTCACAACCACGGCCCCCCTAGATTGGAAGCAAGAACCCCTATAGCTCTGGCTATCTGGGAAAAAAACTTGAAAGAGATACTTTTCAAAACATCCATGAGTCAAAACTTATAACTTCATCAACGCTAAAGCGCTTAGAATCCGACCAACACCTCACCATTTCAGGCAAGCTGCAAGGAAAGAGATCCCAACAAGCGCTCAGCTTGCTAGGCCGTGTCTTACTTCCCTTCTCATTGAAGTCTTCCTTGTCGCTTCTNCCAGAGATGGACCGTTGCACCACACACCCTCCGCCAAACGCAACCACGGCCCCCTAGATTGAAAGTTAAAACCCCTATAGCTCTAACTATCTCGGAAAAAATTTGAAAGAAAAATTTTTCAAAATATCCAT
Organism: Breviolum minutum Mf 1.05b.01; assembly: GCA_000507305.1. Lineage (NCBI taxonomy): Eukaryota > Dinophyceae > Suessiales > Symbiodiniaceae > Breviolum > Breviolum minutum. The sequence goes on along the minus strand of DF244133.1, from coordinate 13,004 downwards.
CAATAGTACGAGGACCACGGCGACGATGATGCTAACGATGATACTGACAGCTGATGATCCGGAATGAGAGAAGGATTGCCGGCCGATGAGTAGTACGAGCACCACCACGAAAAAGTGCTGATGATGATATTGACTGCTGATGATGCGGAGTCAAGAAGGATATGATGATATGCTTGCCGGCCGATGAGGAATACGAGGACCACGGCGACGATGATGCTGATGATGATGCTGACACCTGATGATCCAGGGTAACGAAGGATTGCCGGCCGATGAGTAATACGGGGACCACCGCGAAAAGATGCTATGATGATGCTGATGATGATGCTGACAGCTGATGATGCTGAGTCAGGAATGATGTGATGATATGCTTGCCGGCCGATGGGTTATACGAGGATCACGGCGACGATGATGCTGATGATGATGCTGACAGTTCATGATGTTGACAGCTGATGATGGTGACAGNAGCTGATGATGCTGACTAAAAATGGATATGATAATATGGTTGCCGGCCGACAAGGAATACGAGGACCACGGCGACGATGATGCTAACGATGATACTGACAGCTGATGATCCGGAATAAAGAAGGACTGCCGGCCGATGCGTGGTACGACGACCACCGCGACGATAATGCTGATGATGATGCTGACAGCTGATGATGCTAAATAAGGAAGGATGGGATGATATGCTTGCCGGCCGATGAGTCGTATGACCACGGCAACGATGATGATGATGATGATGATGATGATGCTGGGTCAAGAAGGATATGATGATATGCTTGCCGGCCAATGGGTAATACGACGACCACAGCGACGATGATGCTGCTGATGATGATGCTGACAGCTGATGATGCTCAATAAAGAAACATATGATGCTTATGCTTACTGTCTGTTGAATAATGTGACGACCACGGAGACGATGGTGCTGATGATGATATTGACACCCGATGATGCTGATCACAACAAGAGTTTTATTTGTTTTTTTTCCTCACGCCCTTTTGCCGTGATGATTTGCTTTCCGGCCGATGGGTAATACGAGGACCACGGCGACGATGATGCTGATGATGATGCTGACAGCTGATGATCGTGAGTAAAGAATGGGATGATATGTCTTCCGACGGAGTACGACGAGGCACGGCGAAGATGATGCTGATGATGATGCTGGCACCTGATGATACTGGCACCTGATGATACTGGCACCTGATGATACTGGCAGCTGATGATGTTGAGTAAAGAAATATGGGGTCATGATTCGATGAATTGATGATTTGATGAAATGGTGATATGATGATATGATGATATGATAATATGATGGTGAGACGATATGATGATATGAGGATATGATGATATGACGATATGACGATATGACGATATGAAATATGACGATATGACGATATGATGACATGACGATTTGATGGTGTGATGATTTGATGATATGATGATATGATGATATGATGATATGATGAAATGGTGATATGATATGCTTGCCGGCCAATGAGTAATAGGTAGGAGACCACGGCGACGATGATGCCCATGATGATGCTGACGGCTGATGATGCTGACTAAGGAGGATACGATGATATGCTTACCGGCCGCTGAGTACTACGAGGACCACGGGGACGCTGATGATGATGATGATGATGATGATGATGATGATGCTGGCGGTGGTTGTGCTGAATAAAGGACGATGTGATGATATTCATGCCGGCCGATGAGTAGTGCAAGGACGGCGACGATGATGCTGATCATGATGCTGACAGCCCATGATGCTGACAGCTGATGATGATGAGTCAAGAAAAAACCAGATGATATGATGATAACACGATATGTTGTTTTTTTTTTGTCCCTCCGCGCTTTTTTAACTGCAGAAGGTCCATTAACACAGGGCTGTTGTACTGGGCAACCTCCAGGCACAAACTGTTTTTAGACTGGCCAGTCTCCAGATGTGCTTGTGGTAGGAAAGGTGTAAGTCCAGACCTTCTTCTACCGGGCTGGGAGGCGGCTGACTGGCACGATGGCCGAGCGGTGGACGGTCTAAGTCATGGTTATCGTGGGGAGAGAGATCTTCGAACAGCAGGCTGGCCGCAAAGGCAGTAGCTGCCGCATGGGAAATGATGATACGATGATTTGATGATTTGATGATATGATGATATGATGACATGATGACATGATGACATGATGACATGATGATATGATGATATGATGATATGATGATATGATGATATGATGATATGATGATATGATGATATGATGATATGATGATATGACGATATGACGATATGACGATATGAAATATGACGATATGACGATATGATGACATGACGATTTGATGGTGTGATGATTTGATGATATGATGATATGATGATATGATGAAATGATGATATGATGGTGTGATGATATGATGATATGATGATATGATGATATGATGATATGATGATATGATGATATGATGATATGATGATATGATGATATGATGATATGATGATTTGATGATATGATGATATGATGATATGATGATATGATGATATGATGATATGATGATATGATGATATGATGATATGATATGCTTGCCGGCCAATGAGTAATACGAGACCACGGCGACGATGATGCTGATGATGCTGCTGACAGCTGATGATGCTGAGCAAACTAAGGATATGATGACATGCTTGGCGGCCGAGGAATAATATGAGGCGACGATGATGCTGATGATGATGCTGACAGCTGATGATGCTGACTAAGGACGCATACGATGATATGCTTGCTGGCCGATGGGTAATATGGGGACCACGGCGACGATGATGCTGCTGATGATGCTGACAGCCGATGATGCTGAGCAAATTAAAGATATGATGATATGGTGATATGCTTGCCGGCCGATGGGTACCGATGGGTAATACGAGGACCACGGCGACGATGATGCTGATGATGATGCTGACAGCTGA
>DF244132.1:0-30669 GCA_000507305.1 Breviolum minutum Mf 1.05b.01 | reverse complement strand
CCATTATAAGGATCCCTATTTTTCCACCAGCCCAAATAGGCAATGAGGCCAAGGCCCATAGGTTTTCTTTTTTTCCATTTTCACCGAGCCAGGAGTTGTGTTGTTTGCAAAATGGGAACTGCTCCCAGGCTGGAGATTGTTGTTGTTGGTCGTTTTTCGTTGTTGGTCGTTGTTGGTTGGTTGGTTGGTTGGTTGGTTGGTTGGTTGGTTGGTTGGTTGGTTGGTTGGTTGGTTGGTTGGTTGGTTGGTCGGTCGGTTGTTGTACCTGTTGTCGTTCTTTCTTGGCGCTTTTAGTTGGCTCGAGGTATTTTTCACGCCAGAAACGCCAAAACACTTTAAAAGGACGAGCTTTTCAAGCGCGCGCGCGTTACCTTAAGATGGTTTTCTTCAAAGGTTGGTGTGTTTTTTGCCTGTCAAATCCTTCAGTCTATTGAACGTTTTTTATCGCTGTAAAGCCACTCCAAAACCCACCTTCTAACCCTTTGATGACCACCCAAAAGCCACCTTCAACGAAGGGGGGAGTACTACCCCCATTCCCACCTCCAACTGCAGCAATTTTTGATCATTTTTTGCCTCAAAGGTGCGATGCTATTTGTACACGGTTCGGATTGCGCATTATTGCTACTACAGGGCCAATCTTGTATTTAAACAAACACAACGAGTATCTCGAGAAATTCATGAAGCGGACTAAGCGGACCAACGGGCCTGGAAGAGGGGTTGGGATTGAAACGTACCAACCTTTTAGCTTCACCTAGCGTGGTGGGTTCCTATGAATCATCAGGCCCAGCATTTTTGAAAAAAAACCCAAAAAGCCGACCAGGATCAAATGGAAGTCATCGTCGAGGTGGTTTCCTCAGAGTCGAAATGGAACGTTTTTTTTTTGTGGCGTTTTTCGGGGTGGGTCCACGTAAGCCGATGTTAAAAAAAGGGAATTAATTGAGTTGGGCCAAGTGATAAGAGATGTTTCACCAAGATTGTTTGCTCTTTGGGACTATTTATTCTTCAGCGCCCCTGATATCCTGACCCAACAGGCGATTTTGAGAACCCGAAAACCGTTAAACCCCTCCGTTTTTCAAAGCCTTGGGAATTTTCTCCATCATGTAGCCATAAACAGTGGGTTGAATGTCATGTTGCAAAGTGACTTGTTTTCAAACCTGCATCTTTTTTTTGCCATTGCAAAGCACGAAAGTCCGGGTGACTCGTGCCGACATGCATCAGTGTACACAACTTCCATACAAAAGTGTGATTACAAACTTTCATTCTCTGTGAGTTGTGGCAGTTTCGTTGTTTTTGGACCCCTTGAGGAGTTTGATCGCGCGAAATAGGAGAAACCATTTGTTGGCACGAAACCTCTTTTTGTTGATTTGTTTGCACCAAAGTCATTTGTTGTTTTGAAGTTTGTCAGTCCACCGATTTCCACTTCTCTAAATCGACTTCATTTTCTCAATCAACTGTTGTTTCTTTTAAAAACTGGAAGGTGAAGGTGTTTATATTAAATATTATTACTTCAACAATGTTGAATTGCAAAAACCAAAAACCTCTACCCTTCCGTCTCATGCCGTCTTTTCCCATTCATCAAACTTGATTCATTTTCTCAGGGAGGCTTCTCTTGTCCAGCTTTAAGCAAAATTTCAGGGACATTTCCCTGGAAATCAAACAACCAAAGCACCCCCATAACATCCATGGGACGAACGGTATATTTACCTACATTCATTTACCCATATATTTTACCATTAAAAACCCAACCAAATCATTTTAGGACTTGTTGGTTGTTCTGCATTGGATTTGGGGCCGGCAGCTGGCACAGTTTTTTCTTGTGACCGTGTACCCGCGAGCCTTTGTCCCAACAACACTTAAAACATCTAGTCTTGCGTGGGCAAACTACGTGTGACTTCTCAGGGCATCGCATTCCTGGTGTTCCTGCCTTGGGGCCTTTGACTGGATGTGACATTTTTCCCTCTTCTTCTATATTCCGAGAACTTTTTCCTGATACCTTGTGACTTTATGTTTAAGACATACTACTTCTTAACCTGCCATACTACTATTAATTTAGAACCAAGATATCTTTTTGTTTTTTATTCTTCACTAATTTGCCATCACCTTTAAAAAGGAGTGTCGCATTTGTATATAGACTTTCCTGTATTTCTCTTCATTTTTTGATGTTTTTCTTTTTAAAACTTGAAAAAAATCAAAAGCCTTTCACAAACTTCGGGGAATCTAGGGGATCTAAGGGTCAAGGATCTAACCCCAAGAACAGAATCAATGAACATGTAGGTAGATGTACCAGTTCCATGGATGGTATGGGACTGGAAACATCTGAGTTTCATCGCCGTCCGAAGCTGCGAAGGTCCCCACAGATCCAGCAATAACGGGGCCAAATTCCAGTTCGCCACGAGCCTCTGCAGATGCATCGCTTCTGGAGAAAAGTCGATTTTTTTTTTGGGGGAAAAACAAAATCGTGGTCTCTTGGTTTTGGAGGTATTATTTTGATATTTTTTTATTGGAGATACACAAGTTCAATAGTGAAGACATCCAAATAGAGATGTGCGTGTCTGACTCTTTTTTTGGGGGTGGCATTTGATTTAAAACGATGAAGCAACCATCACTCCGCCTGCGAAAAAACATAAGTTGAAAAGATGTTTAACATGTGTCACATCTAGTTTTGCCACCAGCTTGTTGCAGAGATTTTCTTTAAGTATGTCAAAACTTTCACTTTGTGCATAAGTTTGCAAGAAGTTAACTAGGTGGTGGCAACTCAACTATGTTTCGAATTCTCACCCCGAAAATTGGGGAAGATGTAGCCATTTTGACTTGCGCATATTTTTCAGACGGGTTGAAACTCAACCACCAACTAGTTATTTTCGGCCTTCCCCGGTTCCCTTGAAAAACATCGCAGGAGGCCATAGCATCGCATGAGAAGGCCATCCAAGAGGAGACATCTCAGCCGGTGAATCCTGAAAGTTCAACTTCACTGGCCTTGGCGACTTGGATAGAAAATTTTTCAAAGGGGTTGAAACCACCAACCAGTGATGATGATGATGATGATGATGATCATGATCATGATCTAGGTGGTGGCAACTCAAACATTTTTTATTTTCACCCCGATCCCTGGGGAAAGGATCCAATTTGACGAGCATATTTTTCAACTGGGTTGAAACAACCAATCAGATTTCAGTTTTTCCATGACGCATTCATCTGACTTTAGGGACTTTTTGGTTTTTGGAAAACCTACATGAAAACCATATTTTACCATTAAAACCCAACCAAAGGTAGGTAAATGTACTGTTGTTCGTCCCATGGATGGTATGGGTGTGAATGGGAAACATGCCAGTTGTGAAACTCCAGATGTATCAAGGTATGAATTGATATATGGCTTATGACTGCGCATGATTTGGGTAAAGTAGAAAGAGATGACCAGTATCAACAGGATTTTGTCGACCACACCGGCTGTTTAACACCAGAAGGACATAGAATGACTGTCCTTGGATTCGAAGAATGCAAGCCATTTTCATCCACGAAGCCTAGCCTTGTGCCACTGTTTTCATCAAAAAACTGGTCGAAACTTGTCATTTAGTCAAATTTTTCACTTCTCCAAGTCTACGATTTTTTTTTTCAACGGTTGTTTCTTCGTTAAGCCTTTCGGGGTCTCTTGATTTTGGGTGGATTACTTTAGTTTGATGTGAGTGTCTGACTGTTTTTTTGGGGGGCAGCATCGTATTTGAAATGATGATATGACAATCACTAGTTTTCAGAGACTTTCTTTCAGTATATAAACTTTCAATTTGTGCATACACTCCCCAAAAAACTAACATAGCGCTTTCCAATAAAAATCTCCAAACTTCCAGGGGGCCCCCATTTTCAGGTGCGAACTGTTGGTTTTAGGGAGGGTACCTTTTTGCAATACGTTGATTTCACATCCACGGACTGGTCCAAATTCGGTGCTCCCCCAGGCATTGGCCGCTGCGCAGTTTTCTGCTTCCTCGGCGGCCTTGGCAACTGGGATCTTTTGTAGCTGTCAAACTCCAGATGGTCAAGCCATGAATTGATATACGGGTTTATATGATTTTATATGCGCATCATGGGTAAAGTAGAAAGAGTCCCACGGCAACAGAGATCAGAATGACCTGCAAGTCATATTTCATAGTTTATTGTTTATCTGTAGGTGCTGGCATGTGTCTGGAAAATCACTTGTAGTCTTGAGAAACAACTCTGTCTACTCAGTTTCTGTTCCGGCACCGCTGTCCAAGGAAAGCAATGCAAGATCCAAAACTACAGGGTCGTTGGGCAATGCCAAGAAGATGGAACGAAAGGTCCGAACTCTTCGCGTCCATCGAAAGTCATCAAACCGACTTGGCAAAGATTTTCCAGCCATCAATTGATATCGGAGGAACGCAACAATACGAAGAACATTTTGCATCCCGGCAAAGATTTTCAATTTTGCCAGGCACAAAGAGCGAAATTGAAGAAACAGCTGCGAGAAGCCTTTACCAAAGAGGCAAGAAGAACACTTTGAAGACTTCGACTGTTTTGTTTTTGAACAGATCACAAAGAAAATTGACTTATTCGGAGAGTGAAACTTCAGGTGAAATGTTCAGTGAGAAAGTAGCAAAGCTTCTTTGTTTTTTATTCACCCTGACAGCCTGAATTTTTTCTCTCAAATTTCCATGATGTTTGTTAGCTCGACAGGAAATCAAAATCTTTTTGTTAGCTTTTGACGTCCGTTTGTTCAAATGCGAGGAAATCCAAGATGGGGAAGCTCTTGAGGATGAAAGAAAAGCACGTCACGAAAAGCTTGCTGCTGCAAAGGTGCTGCCGGTCGAACGTTGGTGTTTTTTTCCACCAACTTTTTGACGTTGAGCTAAGTTGAGCTGATCACTTTTTTTGGCATACCCTAAGGATCCATGTATGGTATATTCACCTACATTTGGTTGATTTTTATGGGAAATGTAGATTCATTTTTCATATACATGGATCCTATGGGATAGATTCGCTGACTCAGCCGACGTGTTTAACAGGGGTGTTTAACAGGCCCAACAGGCGACTGCCATTTATCAGTGATTTCCTTTTGCAAACCGTTGCAAAAACTGCCAGAAATTCATGATGGAGAACGCTTGTACGACTCTTGTCAGCACATCCATGGGCCGCCCTATGGGAAGACGTTGGTAACACGCCGTTGACCTTAACCCGTTCGACCCTCCATTTTCGCAAACCTGAACCGAGGACAGGAGATGGAACACCCAAACCCTTGGTGGGCACGAGTCCAAAAGATCTAGGCACAACGCACTGCCAAGTCGGGGAAGAGGGGCTGCATCTTAGGGGGAGGATGCAATCGCTCGTGGCGAAGATTTTTTTGGGATTCCCGATCCTAAAAATGTAAGAATCCTGCTGGTGACGATTGCATCCTGGGTGGGGGGGGTAGATTCAAAGCATCTCCCTTTCTTCAAAGGTTTGTTTGAAAAGAATTGAATCCAAACAAGTTATGAATTGAAATGAATTGAAATGAATTTCACATTTGGGATGATTAAGATCCTATCCTTTGAAAAAAGAAAGAAAAAACTGTAAAGTGCAGGGGCGACCACGTGTTATATGCTCACAGAAAAGGTTTAGAAAATATAAAGAACAATCATTTGGTTGTTCGTTTCCCCTTTCTTCCATCTCCCCAAGTCTTCCCCTTTATCTTGAGATTCAGCCTTTTAAAACGAATGATATTGGTATCATACACAAAATCCGTCGCGGTGGTGTTTTCAATGACGACTTCTTAGTAAATCTTTGGGGAGTTTAGATTGCTGCCAGGAGAGTATGGTGTTGGCGTGCAGCTCTACTTCGAATTTCTGAACGGCCAGCGGATCTTTTCCAACTTGACAGTCAGAGAGTTGATAAGTTAATTTCCCCCCCTCCTCCCAAGTCAATGTGGATATCACCCAAGAATCTATCAATGACAATCACTGAAGAGATGCCCGTAGTAGAAGCCCATCATGGGCCCTGAAAATATAGATGTTTTTTGAAGAGATGCACCTCAAGCAGGTTCCCATCAACTTGCATTACCCACCTGGGCCCCTTGCAGACATGGGTTGGTTGTGGCTATTCCTCTTCCTCTTCACGCTTCCGATGCTGTGAGAAACCTGAGAGTTTTTTTGTGCAGCGAAAAAAGACATTTGCAACGTGTGAAGTTTCCAGATTCGCCGACATCTGTGGGAATTGCTAAGATTTCAGGGGATTCTGTTGATGGTTCAGAAATCCCAACAACAACCACCGTTTGGATGAATTTTTTACCTGGTAAAAAAAAATGGGGATAAAGGTGACTTTACCAACTGGTGCACAGGCCGGTATTGCACACTTGAACAAAACATTGACACTTGAGGTATTATACACTGGGCGGCCCAAACCTCAGAAAGGCCTCCTGAACTCCAGGTATTTCCGCAGTCGGAAACCGGCGGTCGGTGAAATCACCCCCACCACGCCCAGTTCGAACGCTGAGGCACAGTCCTTGATGATTTTCCTGAAACAGAGAATCAGAATTTTTTCTACAAGCCTGGAACCCAGATTTTTTCATGAAGCCGGAAAAAAACAACGGCATTGATGACAACAATCTGACGGTTTTTTGTTTTTTGGTGCGAAGTGAAGTTGGATATCAGAAAAACCCAACTGTTTCGACGGGAAACGGCTGCCGAGGGGTATGGCCCTTTTCACTCCTGCCAACTTGGGGTCTGGATCTCGGTCAAGATGACGGGTCGGTCCAATGGTGGCAAATTGGATCTGAAAGCGCACTCCCTAAGGTATCCTGGACCCCTGAAAACACTGGCTATTTTATGCTACCCCCCCCGAAGTTTAACAGCTCGACCCTGAAAAATGATGGTTGGAAGACGATCCTTTTCTTTTGGGATGGCTTATTTTTCAGGGGCGCGCTGTTAAACTTCCAGGGAGTACTTGTATTTTAAGCACCAAAAGACCCCTGTTCAAACAAACGCTTCGGAGGGTCCAATGATGCTTAGGTAGGGTACATCTTATGCAGCCAACAAATAGTTCGAAAGTGTTGAAAAAACAGCCCAGCTGTTGAGCATCATTTTGGAGCCGACAAAGGGGTGTAGGGCGGCCTACCTCATACCTTAAACACTCGTTTCTTTTGAAGGGTTCTTTCAATTTTCCATGATTCCAACTCATTACTTGGAAAATGGGTTGGAAATCACCATTTTCCATTTGACATTGGGTTGTTTTTTCGATTTTTGGTCGGTTTTTTTGTAGCTGGATTTTGAACGCCTGGATTTTTTTTCGAACTAAGGACCTGTGGACGGGGTGCCGAGGCCAGGTTTTTCAAAGTGAAATCGAGAGTCGGTCACTTGCAGTGTAAATGTTTAGACTCCCCGGAAAACTAAGAATTATCTATAAAAGGGTGGTAGCTCATCCCATTATCTACAGTTTTTTTTACATTTAAAGGTGGTGCAGGATTTCTTCGATCAAAAGAATTTGCTGAAAATCAATGGTCGGAAAATGTATTTCCTTTTTGAAATAGTCTCTTTTGGGGGGACATGTTAGTTTTTAGGGGAGTAATCCATTTCCGACATCTGCGGTATGGATGACTCAACAAACAAAAGAGCGGGTAGAAAGAGTCAGTCAACCTTGGACATGGTCTGAAAAAGAAGTGACATCACTTGAATGGCCAAAAGTTGGAATATTTAGTCTAGGGTATCATAATTACCCCAGACATATTAGGGATAAAAACAGCCAAGGATCCCTATGAACCAATCAGTAGTTCATGGTTCATGTCATAGCGGTCCACAGTGGTCGGAACGTTTTTGAGGACTGCCTCTCTCAGCGACAACTACAGCTACGGAAGGTGGGTTTTTTGGCGGGTTTTTACTCACCAGTTGAGGGACAGGTAGTTGATCTACCACTATAAAATAAGGTGTTTTTTGACCATCCAAACGGTGGTTGGGAATGGGATTTCGAAAAACCATCAACAGTATGACACTTACCCTCCCCGAAACAGCGAAAGTATGTAGATATAGATGGTTGCAAGTTGAGCGTTTCCTTTTGGGATGGCTTCCTATTGGCTTCCTGGCATCTGCGATTTGTTGGTATACCAAACAGATATCAAAAGCATCATTATAAGATCTATAGAAGCCAGTAGAAACCGTCGTGAGAGTGGGAGATTCGCGGCCCAGTATTTCTTTTGAGCGTGAACTTTCCGCCCAAAGAGAAGAAAGTTGATACATGGACGCTCGTGGCAGGTGTTTCCTGGTTCAGATCAACTTGTTTCAGATGTAACTGGGCGACAAGAACAAGTGCAGAAGCTGCCTTTTGCAGCTGCAACGATGGTGAAAGCACGTTTTGTATCATTTTGTTGTTTTATCTCCATCCGCAAGAAATGTTGGGGAATATTGGGATGATACTGTTGATGGTTCAGAAATCCTCCCGTTCCCAATCACCTGACATGTATGGAAACCTTGTAAATAACGGGATAATTTACTTATATTTACCAAAACTCAAGTGGTTTTTTCCCGGGAGTTTTTGGACCATCAACTACGTATCATTTTTAGGGCTCACCGACTTGTCGGGGTCTGACATGCGGAGTGAGGTCACGCCAGCTTTGGGTATCTTGGATTTCGTGCAGATGCTCATTGCCTTGGCATTTATCATATGGCTACATCCTTAAAAAAAACCTGGAGCCACATGGAAGTTTAAACATCTTAAAACAGTTTGAAACACGTTGGGTGCGGTTGGTACACTCGAGCAGTTTCAAACATAAGTGCTTGGAAATCCATTTTTTGCGAATGAAATACATCTACAATCTGGTCCGTTTTTGTTCATGTTAGCTTGCTGGAAAGTATGGTGTGCTTGTTTTTATGGCAGGATTGTTTATGCAGATGTTGAAGTAACTTGGGGAGATGCTTGAGGTTTCGTATCTACAAGATTCCTGCGGTGGTTCGCATTCAAGATGAGGCATGAAAATTCCTAGAGACGTCTAGATGATCGTTGACAACTTAAATAAAACCAAACAAAAACTATATAACTGTTCCAAGAAAAATTATAGGTTTAACCTTTTATGTTTTGATAGAAAACCAAAGAGTAGAGTATATAGTTGGTGCTTCTAAAGCGATGCCAACTATTGCATCTCTACATTTGAATCAATCATTGTCACGTGTTGTGTGCCTATGTCGATTCTTCGCCAGGCCAACGTCACTGCCAGCGACTTCGCAATTCGTGTGGGTGGTTTGCCAAGGACATGGCAGGAATTTCATCAGATTAGAAACAATCCTGGCCAGCACCCCCCACCCTTCGGGTCAGAACTATCTATGAATAAATATGCATGTCGCTATTATGATCCATATGGATCATAATAGGGACATGTTGGTAGAAAGTGGGGAAGGCATTCATAGAATGACGGGCGTTGTTGATGAAAGCATTCAAGCTCACTGTAGTATCCAGAGAGTAAAAACATGATTCGAGTGCAGAAGCTTGTCATCACATCTATGATGGACGATCAGACTCTAGAAATTGCTTGCAAGTGCAGGAAGCTCAAAAAAGACCATGAACACTACGCAACTTGCTCAAAGCAGACTCGCCAGAAGTGAAAGTATCCCAGTCACATTTCGAGTCGGTGAAAGATTCTACAACATGTTGATACATGTTGCATGATGTTGTTATTGTTGTAGTCGTGTTTTCAAGTCTATATTTGCTTTTGGTTTTAATCAGAGTCAAAACGACTCAGGAAGCATTGCTGAGATATCACTTTGAAAAGGCAGGGGGATAACGGGGAGTTGAATCTGACTCGTGACTGGTGACTCAGTGACTGGTGACAAGTCGGAGTCTTTTTTTTACCTCTGAAAATATGACTGACCATTGAACTTTTGGAACAGAGGAGTCAGATCAAAATTCAGAAAAAGAACCGATGTGTCCGATGTCTTAAAGAAACACTTGATCACAGGAGGTGTTTCTTTTTAATATGAGTTGACTTCCACTTATTCAGCATGTTAGTTTGCACCAACTGTTTGAGAAGACACAATGTTTCAAACAGGCACTTGTGACAGTTATCTTTGCTACTGCTACTGGTTCATTTGATAAGTCACCCTGAGAGTTCATATATCCCCTTCCATTAGGTACCGGGCGCGTAGAGGTGTAGACATCCCGGGATGAGGGCTTTGGGGGCCCCATCAGGTTCTCTCGAACTGTGGCCAAGCCCCTGCACAGGTGGGATGAAAAAAAATCGTTGAGTCATGGAATGCCATGCAAGAAAAACCTGATGGAACCTGCCATTTATAAGTGGTTGGCTATCAATTGGATGATTCAAAATGAAAACCCTTACATAGGAAATTGGTTCTTTTACCAAACATCCATTTAAAACTGGGTGTTTAGGGTTCCAGGTGGATATCAAGTTTATGGATCCCTGTTGCCCAAAAAATCCCAGCCCCAAAAATGGCAACATGGTTTCCAAGAAAATCCCAACGAATCCTTGAGGATCCGGAGAAGCCCAATGTGGCGGAGGTAGCCCTCATTCGTGAATATGCGGCTTGGACTCAGCAAATTCCTGCCTTGTCGCATGTCATCAGAATGTCCGGGGTTCGAGTCCTGCCAGTCCCATGGATTTTTTTTTGAAGATTCCTGTCATGAAATTCTGTGGAGTCATCACCTGTTTCTTTTCTGGATATGATGAATTCCTGTTGAGCCACCGTCAGAATTGGGGGCAAGTAGGTTTCTAAGAAACGGACGGATCTTACTCCAAAAGGATGCGGAGGGCATGAAAAACGATGGGGCGCCCACCCAGAATGATGCCACAACATTGGACAGCTCATAGATCTTCCCTCACCCGCAGCCTTTGGCCGAGTGAAGCTCATATAGTAGGGACGGGGTCTCCGAACGATGCCCCGAACGATGCCCAAACGATGCCCAGTCTGATGGAGCCGCACTTGCCAAGCACACCTGGGCCATCTACAAGGCGCATCAGCAAACGCGACGCAGTGCGCCCACAGCCCAAGAAGGCCTCCAAGCAAGAAGAACAAGGGGCTGCAGAAGACATGACAAAGCACCGCACAACAAGATTATGCTGTGACAGCGCGAGTTTCGTTATTAGCTTTGAAGTCTTAGAAATGCAAGCCCCGCGCGCCAAGCTAGGTACTAGTACTCGAGATGTGCCACCATGCTCTGGAAACTATGCATTTTGATATTTTTATTGTACATGTAAAAGATGGCACCTACTTGCATTTTACAACTAGAATGCACCCTATTGGGGCCCCCACGCGGAACGATGCCCCGGACTTTCAGACAATTAGGCCAGCAACACCTTTGGAAATGGAGAGACTCCTCGTTAGGTGGATTCTCTCACCCATATTATCGGGAGGCATTTTTAGATCGGAACTCCCTTGTTAGATAGATTGATAGATTGTTTTTTCTGGCGGTTGTAGATCCTTGTGGCCTGTTCGTGTGGAAGTTTTACTACATATATGTACGTACCATTATGTACCTGAATCCTCCAAGGGGTCTGACATTTTTAGCCCCGAGAAACCCACCAAAAACAGACCTGAGGGGTTGAAATTTGACACCCTTGGAGGGTCTAGGTACTTAAATATACCAGCTTCTTCCAAGTGAACCTTTGATCACCCAAATGGAGGTCACCAACCCCTGAATAAAACCTCCCCTAAAAGGTCAGTGGGAAGAACCGGTTGTAAACGTCACTTATATATTCATTGAATCTACCCAATTGCAGCTTTGATAGCATTTGATTTCTACCCTACTGAGGATGGATGCATCTCAACATTTCTTCAACAAGGAAACTTGTTGGAGGAGATGTACGAAGCCACCCTAGGGGCGAGGCTGGGCTCCTGAGTAGGTATTTTGGGGTCCAGTCAGACCGAACCTCATGAGGTGGCAATGGATGTCTAGGGATATCATGAAGTGCAATAGATGGATGTAGATTCAATGTAGATGGTCTCACTCCAAGCGGGAATCCAGGATGGCGAAAAATAGTGGAAAAGAGGAGAAGCAGAAGAAGCTTGAGAAGTGCTGCCGGCATGGTGTCAGCGAGATGAATTCTCATGCAACCAAGTCTTGGGAGGTTTTCAAAAAATCGCAGCGCGATGTGAATCGTGATATCACCCCTTTGCCCTGGCGGTGTTTTTTGTTGTCAAATGCCGCCGCTGTTGCTGTGATTGTAAATGATAGGAAGCGCGAGAAACTGAAAAAGAAGTACTACAAGCTTGATGCCTTATCCTCGGTGAGTTTATTTGTTGAGTCTCAAACTGGCACCAATCGTGAGTTGTGGCACGATAGTGGCACTACGTCATGTCATTGACCACCAAGGACACCATCAGAGAACAGGCAGCCATTTGCCCCAGGATTGAACACAGGATGACAAAATGTTCATCAACCACAAGGCTTTGAAGGAGCAGGCTTCAGATCTACTGAACTAGTCTATGCCACTGGACAGGATGCTAAGATATTCGTCTCTTAGCGAATGTTTTGGCCAACTTGTCGCCTTTGCACATTTTACACTAAGGATTTGAATGACCAAGAACGCGAGGCACCATCGCATTGGCGGCACTGAAAACGGGAAGCAACAAAAGTGTGTAGAAAATTATTACATCACTGAATCATGTTGATGCAATCGGATAAAGGGCATGGAATGCAGCAGCTTTGATCCACAAAGGAATCACCAAGAGACTGGCAGTTGCTTATAGAAAGGGCAAACCTGCAGCAGTTTTCCAAGTGTCACAGTGTAGCAAGGTTTGTGGTGCATTCGTCATGTTCCAAACAGAGCAGATGAAGGATCTTGTGCTGAGTAAGTGCCCTGCAACAAAACTGCAGATGTATCATCCATGTTTTTTTTTTTGGGGGGGGGATGGCCATTGCTTTTCTATGAACAGAACCATGACATGGGAGGAATGGATGAGTATCCATTGACTTTAGATCCTGACAGTGCTCCTCCAAAACTGGCTAATGAGATAATACTGCACTATATTGCAACATGTTTCTTTCCATGACCTTGATGATGAGTTTGATCATATGTCGATACTTGATACATTTCGATATCAACATCTGCGAGACTAAATCCTGATTTTGAGAAAAGGCTGGTTCTCTTGGATTCCGTTGGCATGCCTCTCCGAGACTGAACAAAAAATAACAGAATATGACCAGGTACAAACCCTTCACCATGAGCTGGTCATCACGCTTACTCCAGCCCAAGAGTTTGCGTTTCAGAGATCGGCGCTTGCATGTTGCCGAGGTGGGTTGAAAAGGGTCATATATCGAGTCAATTGAGCTAGTAATCTTGTTTGAAAGTTGTTGGAAATGGAAGGATTTGAAAAGTTTTGGCCTTGAAAAAACCAGTTTCAAAAATTTCCTTCACAGCCTTTCCGAAGAGTTTTTTTTTACAACAGAACTCTTGTGGAGACCTGTGAGCCGGAAGAGCTTTATTGGGAGAACATGGACTACAGTTGGTTGCACGGGGGCCTCAGCTTGTCGAAAGGTGTCGAGAATTTCACCTGTCGAAATCCCTGTTGAAAAATCCCTGCAGCCTGCCAGCAACGAAAGGCTTCACAAGTGCCGCAAGTTTTGCACCCTCACGGTGGGGCAGCCCGTTTTCAATATCTTTCATTCGCGTAAGGTTCTCCAACACCCCCCCAAACTGCAGCTTTAGAAAGAAATTGGGTCCAATTTGTGCAGGTCATCTTGTTGTCACATATAGCTTTGCCACCAGCGAACGAACTCGAGTTTTTTGACTGCCGTCAACGAATTCTATGCACAAATCCAGGCATTTTTCCAAGGTGACATTCAGAATTTTTGGGGCGTCGTGAGGCATCGTGATTGCTCAGGTGTCTTTCCTGATCGTGGTGTTTTGTATCTTCGTCTTGACGTACTTTCGGCATGGGATCTCAGTTGCCAAGTCTTTAAGATTCTGAAAAACTTGTTGTGATAAAACACATACATGCTGCGGAACAGAAGGAAGTCTTGAGCATAAACGTGAACCTACATCTATACAATTCTAATATATTTATACAAAGCCAACAACCACAACTACAAGTTTGGTCTCGGCGCATCGCCGGCTCTGGGAAGCATATAGTAACAGTGCAATTCACTAGTCAATACGTCAATTATATAAGTACATGTTAATTGAAACCTACAAATATATACATATATACACATATATATATATATATATATATGTATTTACAAAGTGTGATGTCGATGCGGTTGCTAGTCTTGGAATTGCTTGTCCTCTTGTTGTCTTTCCTTGTATTTTGTTTTGCAGTAGTACTTGTTCTTATTTCGGCAGTTGATTGTTTGGTTGTTTGTTTGTTTGTTTGTTTGGTTGGTTAGTTGTTTGTTTGTTTGTTTGTTTGGTTGGCTGGCTGGCTGGCTGGCTGGCTGGCTGGTTGGTTGGTTTGTTTGTTTGTTTGTTTGTTTGTTTGTTTGTTTGTTGTTGTTCTGGCCCAAAGCCTCCTCATATCACCCCTTGAAGAAAGGCCCATTAGCCCCAAAAGCCATTTTCGGAAATCACGGGGGGGGAATCGATCGTGAAAAAATTGTCCAAAGCGGAGCCCAATTTCCGGCGAAGTGCGAGCCCCAAATCCTGAAATCCGCCGTTTGGATTTCGACTTTTTGACAAAGTTTGGATTTAGCAGAAAATCTACAAGACCACCCCGGTTCGGGTTTTTGCGGATTTATATGACATGATGTTCGTATTCTCTCGGATTGCCCAATATTCCCCCGTCTCTCCATCAAGAAAAGACCAAATCTACGACCGGTGATTTCAAATACTTTTTATGCCCTTCATGCCTGGGGAAGGCCTGATCCAATTTTACCAACCATAAGTATAGAAACGCCCTCAGTCTCCTTGTGGAACTAACATATTTTGCTGAAAAGTCCATTTTGAGTCGATGATTTTCCGATATGTTAGTTCCCCAGAAAATACATTCCAATTTCTAAGATCCCACCCACATACCCCTGGAAGATACCCCGGATGTTTCACCAACAGTTTATGAAGGAATTTCTTTCTTTGTGGGGGTTTGGGGAAGTTTGGGGTATCTTCCCAGGGTATGTGGGCAAAATCATTGACTCAATTGCCTCACCCTTTTCTTTCCCTTTTGGTGGCTTTTTGACACCTCCATTTCAGCCCAGGTCATCTGGTGCCGGAGTGAACACTTCGTCCCGGGAATTTGATGTGTACGGGGACCAATGGGAATTTTCGCGAGCAAGTTCGATATGTTGGGTTGTCCCCCCTCCCAGCAACAGTGGCAAATGAAGCCCTACTAAAAACATAGTAATCCTGGTGGTGACTGTTTCTGGGAGGGGGGACAGCCCAAGCGATATATTTTTTTTCCCACTCAGAACTTCCAAAGTTGAAATAGTTTGCCACACAGGCGTGTTTTACACTGATAGGTTTTAGAGCAGTGTTTTTGCCGCACTTGGTCATGCTATCTCATGCTCACGATTAGCAGCTAGGAATAGGAATTCCGTTTAAAGTCGACAAGTTTCATGAACACAATCAACGTTATGGCGAATGCTCCTTCTTCATTTGCGCTGATGAGCAGTGTGTTATTAACACTAGGTAGGAACTTTTTTACGTTATTTACATCTATACACAGTGCCTCCCCACACAAAGCATCCTCGCTAAAAAAAACCTGGAAAGCCTTCCTTTGGTGTAAGCCGCTGATGTGATTTTTTTTGCAAACCAAAGCAGCAAACTACTTCGGATCAATTCAGGGAAAGGGAATGTTCTCGCCCTCTAAAGAATTATAGGTTGGATCTACCCCCCAGCCAGGATGCCAAAATGTGCCAAATAAAGATGGAGTTCGGCATTCCCGATTTTGCAAAAATGTATCGTAATCCTGGTGGTGATGATTGCATCCTGGGTGGGTAGACCTAAATTATAGGATGGAATGGCAACATGTTTTTGTTCCCAAGGAAACTAAGAAAACCCCAACATACGGAGCATACCCCAGGCATACCTAAACCCCAAATGAAAGAAATTCCGAAACATACACTGTTGGTGATTCGGGTCGTTTTGGTATGTTTGAAAGGTATGTTGGAAAATTCTTAGAACCCATTAAAAGGGCAATCAATACCCGCTATATAAGGTGTATATGCAGTTGATCATTAAGGGACCATCCCAAGGGTACTACCATTTTCCCTATGAGATTACCACCCATTTGGGGCGATTTTAGGTCATCCCCTGCCAGGTGGATCTTTGAAGAAGCCGGTCAAGCGCGGTCCCTTGAACCATCTGGACGTGCGTTTCTTGGCGAAATCAGAAAATCAGAAAAATCTCACAAGTTGGGAATGGAGATTCTGATAGATTCTGCCTGCTTTTGTGTCTTTTTGTTTTGGTCTATATTATGTTCTCATTGGAATCCTTTTTTGCCAACCCCCCACAAAATTGAAGCAGAAGAGACACCAAAATGTGTCACCAATATTTCCCAGTGGGGAATAGTTGTCCCTGTTCTTGAAGCAAAGCAAAGAACGGAGTTTGCTGTATCTTGATGTGTTGAATTGAAACTTGTACTACAAGTTGCAGAACTGAAAACGTTTGCTTCAAAAATGGCCCCCTACCAGCTATAAGTAGGGTTACAACTCCATTTAGAGGAGTTATAACCCCAGTTATAAGGCCATTTATAGGGCTTAAAACTACGTATAATTCCATGTATATCCAGTCGAGGCCCACTCTGTTGGAGACTTTGAGCGTATAAGATCTGCCAATTTTTTCTCTGGAGGCCTTGCATGGAATTGTGTCAGTTGGACGTCTTCTTTGACGACCGGTGTCAGGATGGTGGCAGGTGCGAGTGATGGGACTGAGCCATGCATTCCTAACATCATCTAGGACCTAACTTTGTCATGAGCTGGACATGTTCCATGTTTCAACAAGTTTAAAGGTACAGGAACAAATTCGGAGATTGGAGACCTACCCCCCCTAAAACAAAATAGGCCTGGCCCGAAAAGAAATTTCATCTCCGAAACACCAATTTTCAGGGGCGAGCTGTTAGTTGCAGGGAGGGTATCTGAGACCCATGTTACACCGTCAACTGAAGTTGTGCAAATGGATCAACCGAACGATCTGAAAACCGATCTGCTGCAAGTCCGATGTCTTTCATGCGCACCATTTCTGACACCTCCGTCTTTTGGAATGTCGGACCCTCTGAGGGGGGAACTTCCTTCATTGCTGTCCACATTGAGCATCGGAAAAAAACAGAACGGTATGATTCCTAAAATGGGATCCTTGTAACTGTTTATAAATCCAAAAAAAGCTTATTTTTCATCCTCTATATAAACTTATTTTTTCACCGCTCAAAGAGGGTTTCATCCTTTCATAACTTCCAAATTTTTGGCAGCCGCTCGTTTTTTTGCTGGAACCAGTGTTCCAGGGCTGTCTTCCAGGTATTAACAATGGCTTATGATTGTTTGTATAATTTGTAATTGATGTTTACATAGATATAGGCATGTTTAGATTTTTGTATGTATGTTTGCAGTATATACATACGTATTATTGCATGTATAATATGTATATATGTACTATATATATACATATACTTAATATGTTGGTACATGTTTTTGTGATATGATCTACACTTAATTCATAGACATGTTCGCTAGTATCTATCGTGTGCTAAAGACAGGAAGCAATTTCGGGGTCCGCTTCACATACAATACTATCACTCACTTCGTTACGTGTGCAATGATCAAGACCATGGTTGGTTATTTTCTAAAACGGCTTATGCCAAGATACTATAAGTTTCTACATAGTTACGATATATAAAAGTTATATCGAAGCTATAACAAGCTGTTACAGGAATCAGCACAATTACGTAATGGAATGTCACAGGGCGGTTTTGAATCCTGCTCAAATGGCGGTGTCTATGAATGGGGCATCAGGCAACCATCATGGTGTCAAAGCTGAGGTTTCTCAAGAGACTTCTCTGTCGAGATCTGAGCCAAAACTCAAATGGAAAAACAGAAGTGTTGCTGATTTTTTTGCAATGCATACTTCATACTATCAGGCAGCTTTTTAGGCACTTCGAAAAAAATAGTGCCAAAGTATACATTGAATATTTTTTGTAAGTTTTACAGGGGTCATCAACTTACCCATTTTAGGGGGATCAAACAATGCTTAAATACATGGTGATTTTGTGGGATTTTTTGCTGTGATAGTGCATTGTTTAGGTTGGTAATATAATAACCCATGTTTTGCGAGTCGTTTCACCATCGTTTCACCAAAATGCCCAGGCATTTGTTGCAAGACTCCAGCGTTTCATGTGAGAATGGAGATCCCTTATATCAGCCACTTGGACCAAAGACTTGGATTCCCAGCGGTGTATTTCTCAAAGATGTGAAATAAATAGGTGGGATAGACTACTACCCCCTGGAAGTTTAACATAGCCCCTTAAAAATGATGGTTGGAAGACTACTTTCCTATTGGGAAGGTAAGTTTTCAGGGGCTATGTTAAACTTCGGGAGGGTAACCTTGAAGTTGGTGCACTAGTATCTCATGACTTGTCATTCTTGAGTTTGTCGTCCGTCCAGTTTGAGAGATGACAATCCAGTCACAGAGTGGAAAAACTGACAACCAAAATGTTGATTTGTTCATTGCCCCTAGCTTTATCAAACACTTTTGAGGGGGTGCAACTGGAAATTCTTCAGATCAGATCAGCCAGTCTTGACAGCCCTGGAAGGTCCCCATCCTGCACTGGAAACAACAGGGCCATGCTGGCCTACAGATTCCAAGAATCGAAAAAGGTGATTGCCTCAGTATCTGTTTTGATCTTTTGCCGTTGTTTTTGTTGATTCCTCCTGAAATCCTTCATTGGTGTTTTTATCGTTGTTTGTTGTTCGTTGTTGTTCGTTGTTGTTCGTTGTTGTGCGTTGTTGTTCGTTGTTGTTCGTTGTGGTTGTGGTTGTGGTTGTGGTTGTGGTTGTGGTTGTGGTTGTGGTTGTGGTTGTTGTTGTTGTTGTTGTTGTTGTTGTTGTTGTTGTTGTGTGTGTGTGTGTGTGTGTAGTGTGTGTGTGTGTNTCGTCGTTGTCGTTGTCGGTGTCGGTGTCGTGGTTGTTGTTGTTGTTGTTGTTGTCGTTGTGGTTGTTGTGGTTGTTGTTGTTGTTGTTGTTGTTGTTGTTGTTGCATGTTGCATGTTGCATGTTGCATGTTGCACCTTGGAAGAAAAACATGTTTTTTTTTTGAAGCTGGGCTTTTGAGACATACATTTCTAGGTGAATCATAGTGATAGCACATGATCTCATGCAATTTGCAAGGGAAGGTCCCTTATCTCAGGGAAATCCAAGTTGGTGCAAAAGTCATGATTTCCTTGCCCATTTGATCTTTGTATGGTTTTTTTACCTACATGAAAACCAAACAATCAACTGAATGTAGGTAAATAATGGGAGATATACCATACATGGATCCTATGAGTTACATTTATCTCATGCGTTTGTGCAGCAAATGTTTTGCAATCAGAAACAGGAGCGCAGTTTTGAGGGGCGAAGCAGCCAGGAGGTTAGTCCTTTGTGAGTTAAAGGGCAATCTTCTCCCGAGGACAAGTAATGTTTCAAACCTTACTGACAAAAATCGTGAAAAAGATGGAAAAATCGGTATAGTCGATGTGTCATGTTGGTTTTTAGGACATGAACATTCGGAAAATTGGAAAATCATGGATTTCTTCCATCTTTTGCTCAGGTCAAATGCGTCCGCGTTGCGTTAAAGGATGGTGAAGGGAATGGAAGACCAAAACCTATGAGAATTTACGGGTTTCATGGCGAAAAAGTGGAAACTTTGGGTAATTGTCGTGGTGTAAAAGGCATAATAAAACTAAGCTGGAACAACATCTTTTTCATATTTTCACATCAAGATGTTTCAATTGAATAAGATCATCCATTTTGTAGATTACATATTGATTTCTTTTCCAGATTCTGTTTGTTACCAGACTCTCAAAGTGAACATCTACAGTCGTTGTTTTTGGTGAAGGTATGACTCAAAAAAGATCATAAGCTACAATGAATGGAGTGAGTGGGACATTTTGGAATCAAACGACCCCACCCTAAAGCCATGGGGAGGTTTACAATGGAAAATCCCTCCAATTTTGGTGATGGGAAATCCTCCCCAAAATGACCTCCTTCACTTAACTTCCAGCAAAATCGAAGTGGGTGAGTTCAGTTCATGATGAATTTATGGCTATGTTCGGATATCACTTCAAGTTCCAAGCTTTTATTCCATCATGTCAGTTATTGCATCAATCCATGTGGAGTCCAAGGAAATCCGAATGATTGGACTCAACTTTTTAAGATGCAAGTATTTTCAGCGTCCCGGGCACCCGTTACTCAGGTGCCCTTCTTCCACCATTGTGGCAAATAGCATCCTGGACTTTTGGGATTGGGGTGATGATTCTGGAGAACTGTGATGTTTTGATGGATTTGATGCAATGCACTTTTCACTGAGGCTGTGGTTGTTTTGTTCAATCTTGCAAGTGTTTCATAGTGTTTTGTGAAATTTAACGTGATTTTATTGGGAGATTTTGGGAAGATGTTTCTAATCCTGTTTACCTGGGTGTTTGCTATACTGAGAAGATCCTCATCTTGAATCTCACAGCCGAGGCAGTGGATTCTTCGATGCGAACGGTGATGATTGGGACAGGGATACCTACTGCTTGCGCTTTGATGACGCTATTCTGGAAGGATATGAGAGTCCAGAGCCTCAAAGGGTCCATAAAACAAAAGCATCAACAAATCATGGATGGATTTGGATGGATTTGGGGGGGTGCATTATTTTGGGAAAGACATCCCCAACAAAAATTGACCAGACAGGTCTTTAGAGTTGGGCCTGGAGATTTTAGATTGGACAAAAAATGGGATGTCAAAAAAACAACTTGCACAAGGGTTTTGCCGCCATCAGTACAAGATTCTTCCGGGGAGATTCACATAGATTATCATAGATTCACGGATCGGGCGACCAGCTTCAACACCAGCTTAAATGGTTTCAGGACTCAACAAAATTTTGCAGCTGAGGCTGACAACAGAAGCAAAAAAAACTCTAAAAAAAGCAGACTGGAAAGGTCACAAGTTTCAGTAAAATGTGCATCAATATTCCATCAATATTCCATGAATGTTCCGTCAATATTCTATCAATATTCCATCAATGTTCTATCAATATTCCATCATTTTCCATCAATATTCCATCAATTTCAAGGTTATGAGTCATGAACTTTTGGGTGTGAATCTTTTCTTCCCATGTTTTTTAAAAACTCTGCCAGAGTTTGACGTTTCGTGGCCATGTCCGTCCAATTGGTCCAAGGTCCTCAGCCCGTGAAGTTGCGTAGCGATTGCTTCTTGGACAAATCGCAAGACTTCAGCCGAGGTCACCTTAGTTGGTGGTTTAGAAAGGGCATTCCCCCCTTCCAAAATGGCCGTTAATTCAGGTTAAGGGTTTATAATAAATTGCCCAGATTAAATATTACACGCACCCGAAGTTTAACATGCTTCACCTGAAAATGTGTCCCTGGAAGAGGAGAAATTGTTTCCTTTTGGAAAGCATGATTTTCAGGTTGAAATTCGTTAATCTTGGGAGGTGTATGTGATTCAAGTTGCCTTTTGGTGAGCTAGGCATTGGTTGTGTGTGTTTACAAGTGATCAAACACTCCTCTCCACAAAAGTCTCCTCAACCTCAACATAAATCTCAACAAAGTCTATGAAACACAAAAAGTTCTCCTAAAATTCCAGATAAAATTGTCATTATTTGGGTCCGCCCCCCGCCCTGCAAACAGTGGATAAACATGGATAAACAATCTATTAAAGGGGCCAATACTAATCTTCACGGAATCCACTGTTACAGCGTGGGGGGTTTCCCCAAGTCATTATAATCAAAGTATCATGGAAAGCTACCTTGGGGGGTGCTCCTTCACCCAGGGACTTTCACCAGAAAAATTGGTCAAGCTGAGGTTTGTTTCCTATCACTTACGAGGCGCTAAAAACTGGGAATCAGAAATGAAGAAAAAAACAAACAAATGAAATCCTTGAAACAAATGGATGGTGGGGGTGGGTAGATTTATATAGGTAGTTTTGGAATTCTGCAAGAAAGTATTTTATTTTTTTTTGCTGTTTTTTATGACAGTGTTTTTAAGCAATGTGTTTATTGCAGCCATCAGAAGCTGTGAGAAGTTGTGCCACGCCCTGTGGTGCCCTCCTGCTCCGGATTCTTCAGTCAAAATCCCTGACACACCTTGTCAAAATGGAGATGCTACCACACCAATCAGAAATGCATTCATACAATTTAAAGATCTAATGTGGCATCAGAAACAAAAATAGAACATCATTATATACCATATCAGATACCCATAGATATGAGTTTTGTATAGCTTTATACTGCATGATCTAGGTGGTGCTTTGAAATATGTTTTTTTATTTTAACCCCTACTTGGGAAGATGATCCATTTTAACTAAGATGTTTTTTTCTGGTTGAAAACACCACAATCATTTGGGGGAGCATCCCCAGGGTGTCCGAGATTTAAGACACAAAACCGATAAGGTTTAAGACATGAACCAATAAAGTAAAGCATCAATGAATCAATGGAGTAAACCACCATTGTTTGCAGCATGTACTATTTTGTACCTTTTTTGGGCTCACAACAATAAATCATTTCGGGTTTATAACTCGTAAAGCTGCTTTAACATTTTGCTGCTGGGCAAAATGGGTGTTTCCAAAAATAATGGTACCCCCAAATCATCTATTCTAAAAGGGTTTTCCATTATAAACCATCCATTTTGGGGGAAAAAACCCCTATTTTTGGAAACATCCAAATGAAGGCCTATTTTTTTGGGGGTGATTTTTCCGGCCGGAAATCCCAAAACGGTTCTCAGGCAGCAAAGAGAGCTCGAGATCATGGGGAGAGTCATGAAAATTCTCCCAGGTTCGTTTCGGGACCCGAAAAAACTGCCTGGTGATTTCAAGGTGTGACCTTTTTGGGATGGTGAAAACGTGACCCGCTTCAAGGGGTTTATTACGTGACCTCCAACTATATAGGGGATGAAGAGGGCACGAATTGAATCACCTGGTCGTTTTTTGTGTTTTTTTCCCTCCCAAAACGGACTCCCCAGATGTTGAAAGAGTCATGTTTGAGAAAAAAATATCTCGAACATGTAAAATGTGTGGTGAAAACAAGATTTGGAAGGCAGCTTGTTATGTTGATCAAAAATGAAGGTATTGTAAATGTGCGATTTTCACCGAGGGTCTTATTTTTCATTCCCTTAAGACAGTTTTCCTGATGTTTGCTAAGGACTTCCCTACAATTCCTAGCCATTGTTTCAACGGCAAAATCCGCAGGCTTTCATGCTATTGTGTGCAACAAGCCAACTCAGAGCCACGGTTTCGAATTCCAGGTGGGAAAGTTGTGTTGGGGAGGTTCTCCCCGTGGCTTTTTGTCCCCCCCAAAAAAATGGGTTTCTGAGAAACTTGGTGATTGATTTAAGAAATAAACGAACAGTTTTTCTTTTGTTGGACAATGTTTTTTGTTGGCTACCTGGAACCCCAAGGCCAACCATTTTATAAATGGTTTGTTTCAATTGGATGATGAACCAAATCTTTAACATAGAAAATGCTTGGAAATCACCATTTCCATCCATTAAAAAAAAGAATGGTTGACCTTGGAGTTCCAGGTACCACTTGGTACTTCTCGCCATGTTTTTTTTGGTTTTTTATCTTCACCGCCTCTTGGAGCCTCTTGGAGCTTCGTTTTTGGGCAGGCTATTTGGACTCGCCTGAAGCCGAGGCCCATGGGGGCCATGGGTCCTCACGTAGTACTGTTGATGGTTCAGAAATCCAAAACAACCACAGTTTGGATGGTGCTAAAACCTTAGTAAATAAATGGGATAACTACCAACCTCAACTGGTTAGCCGGATTTCTGAACCATCAAGAGTAGTTAGTTATGAAATAGTTATCACTTGCTTAGTTACTAATTTTCAAAATAGTTACTACCATTTTCGAATAATTCAGGTTTAGTTCTGAAATTGTAAGATTGCCTAGTTACTCGTATGTATATTCTATTATGAATTATTGATGAATTATTATGTTATGCATATTCATATTCATTATACTATTTTGTATTGAAATAATTAGTGTAAAACAATGATCACATGTGCTCAACTGTCTTTCTGCAACAATTATTCATTATTCCGTAGAGATTATCACATGTGCACAGTTGCTTCAAGTTGTTTTTTCAATTACCCATGCTATACCTTCAGATCTCCTGGCCTTCATTTTTGACCATCTCCGATAAACGCCGCTGCGGCCAGCTTTGCAAAGAATGGGCTTGGCACCAGGGCACACAGGCTGACTTCTGGGGGAGGGGGGTTGAAGCTGTTGGAATGCAGATATCTGAGTACCACTGCCTGCGTCACTGCATAAAAATGCCCCTAAAATGTTCAAATCAATCCTCACTCGTAGGGCCTGCAGAAGCACCAAATGTTTGACTTCGTCTTGGAATTATATACTCATGAATTGGGAAGGCATACTGTATCTTTTTTGCAGAATTGATTCACCACCACCTTTTTTCAATGGATTTGCAATGGAGCAATACTTGGTCATATTGCAATACAATAGAGAAATTGTGTGTGGAAGACAGTTTTCCCATTGTCTAGATGCATCAACTCTACTGGAATACGCAGTAGGTCCGTAGGTCTTGATGTATGATTTTGGAAAATAACCACATGGGTAGAGGTCAAGTTGTATGGGTCTCAACCAGAACATGATATCGCCAGATGGGCATTCGCGCTGCTGGCGTACTTGGCTTGGATCTGGAGGGCTTCAAAATCTTCAACATCTGAAGTTCGGCAGAACCTAAGGTAGAAGTGAAGGGTATAACAAGGAAAGGACACAACACACACGCACACACACTTACACCCTGGAAGATTAACATGGAACCTACAAATCACCCATTTAGAAAGGAAAATGATCTTCCAAACCTCCATGATTATGGTCCATGTTCATCTTCTAATGCGACCCATTTATTTACAAGATCTTAAATCTGCCCAGCTGCTTCATTTGATAAGTGTCGAAACGATTAAGATGTTTTAAGGTCCTTGCGGTGATGGTCATCAACAATGTTTTGCTGCTGATCTTTGCGTGCCGCCTTTTTCTGTCAAAACTTCTGCAAACTGAGGTTGCTATGAAATGGTGTGACATGCTAGGAGATGAATGAAATGCTGGGACATGGTCTGAATGTGTTTGCAATTCTGCGAAATCCGCATGCTAAATTCAACGAACTTAAACCACTTGAACACGGAATCCCCGTTTTCCCTATCCACGGGGGATTTTTTGTCATGAACATGACACGTATACATACACTTACCTTTTTTTAAGTGTTTAAACTTTTCACATGTTCGCTTTTGGTGTCTCGCTTTTCAGGTACTTTGACAGCTTGGGGAGGTATCAAACGGCCACGGATTTAGCATCCAGCCAAGTGTTGGGAAGCCAAGGAACACCGTAACGTCGACCAAGGTCGTTTTCCGAGAACTTCCTCCCCAAAACCGTTTTCTTTTGGGTGGCTTGTTTTTGGAACAGTTCACCCAAATCCCATAGGATCCACTAATATGGTATATTCTACCTAGATTTACCATCAAAATGAACCAAATGCTATGAAGTAGTATCTCAATTAGTATATTAAACACGGTCGACCAGATTTGATGCTCTTTTTGGATCGGGGAGCTGTTTTCCGGCAATTTCTTGTCATCTGAAAAAAGGTTCAACCTTTTCTTTGCCACGCTGGTCAACACTGCCATTGTGTACAACCTGGTTTCAATCTCAGTACTGAGTTTTGGTGTGGCATGTGGCATAATTTTGGTTTTAGATTTTGATTATACCTAATATCTAGGTGGTGGTTTCAAGTATTTTTTATGTTCATCTCTATTTGGTGAAGATGAACCTATTTTGACGAGCATATTTTTCAAATGGGTTGGTTCAACCACCAACTAGATACGAATAAAGGTATTCTCACACCAATTCCTCAGTTCTTTCTTGCTGCAGATTGGTATGAACGTTTACACGTCCTCGAGCACCGTCTTGGGGTCGTGCGGAGCTTAGCATTCGTTGCACATGTGACAAACCACAATGAACTTTGGTTCGGGTTGATTGGAATTGAGCTGCAAGTCACGACCAGCTTCGGTTTTGTTGGATGTCTATTGCCTCATGATTTCTTTTGCAATAGATGAACAAGATCAAGTTTTTATGTAGGAAAATCTTTGGATTACTTGTGGAATTGACCATGGACCCTGCCTGTTGCCTCTTTTTTCAATTTTGTACAGCAATTGTAATCTTGCAGTTTTCCTTTCTAATTGTTAAGGTACCCTGAGGATCCATAAGACTGCCATATTACCTACATTTAGTTTATATTTATGCTAAATTAGTAGGTAAATAGTATACCAATCGCATGGATCCTATTGGGGCCCGGATGGATGTTTTTTCTGTTCCCCTCTTGCAGTTTTTTAACCGAATCCCCAGGATTCGTTTTGGACAAGGGCCCTTCGATGACTTGACGCCCCTTTGGTTTGAAGCTTAGCCACCGTGAATCGACCGGTGCGAGAATGATTGGTCGATCGATGTGTTGCTTCAGGTTCGTGACCATCGGAAACATGCTGGTGATTACCATCATTTGTCAGGCACGTGACACGAGGATTTTTGCAGATTTTTTCAAGATGACTTGAGGATAGTAAGGATATGAGTGTGAGCTTGCAATTTTGTCCATTTTGTCAGATTGCATGCTCTGTGGCTCTTCCTGTCTTGTGGGTCGCTCCGTCTCAGTTTGTGGGATGGAATGTTTTTCAATCATGGGAATCTGAGGGGACCCCCCAATGCCACCTTTCTAAGAAACAAGACCCTACTGTAACAAGGCCTTGTTAAGGGAAACCAATGGTTACCCCCTGGAAGTTTAAGATAGCCCCTGAAAATTTACCATGTCAAGAGGAAAGTAGTCTTCCAACCATCATTTTTCAAGGGCTACGGCTATGTTAAACTTCGGGACATTAATATTCCCGTAATAAGACCCGGCTATTTCTGAAGGGCGGGGTGGCTTTTCGGGGATCCCCTTAGATTCCCATGAGGCTATGCCAGGCTATGGCGACAAGTATATAGTAACTCGATTGAAGCAAATTGATCGGATTTTCAGGTGTGGACCGTGGATCCTTTACTTCGTTGGCTCTTCACAAAAGGCCGGGGATGGCGACAGGAAAGATGACACCATACCCCAAGTATCAATTCTGTGGAGAGATGTTGGTGGCCACCCTCCTGTACCGGATAGGGCAACAACGTTTCTTAACATAATGAAACGTACAAGGTGTTTCAGCCATCCCAAACTGCTTGGTTATCCATCAACAGTCGACAGTATGTATACGAACTAGGTGGTGGTGTCAAATATGTGTTATTTGCACCCTTATCTGGGAAATGATCCAAAGTGACTAATATTTTTCAGATGGGTTGAAACCACCAACCAGCAAATATATGTAGTTTCCGGCACCGGGGGAACATGCACGATCACAGATTGCTCATAAAGTTTCGGCTTACAGCTTGGGGTGGCCATTGGCTCCTGTGGGCCTTTGCCACCCTTTTAGGTGTTTGAAGACCCAGGGCTCTGTTTGAGCCAGGGTCTGAAATTGTGGGTTAGGGTTGTACCCTGGCTTCCCTTGTGGGAGTAGGGTACATCCTGTGAGGAGAAAAGCTGCCCTCCGAGCAGTCTCTGCAGCGAAGCCTAAGTGGCTTTGAGGTCAGTTCTTAAGTTGGCCGAGCTGCTATGGAGAGACTGAAGGAAGATCTGTTTAGAAAAGGTGGGGAAGAAACAGATTGGCAGCTTATCCTGAATGAGGGTCTCCGCCTGGAAGACCATGTGTGGTATGAGGCTGCCGAGAGCGGAGATCCCAAGAAGAGGGTCAGCGAAAGTTTTGGGATCGGCAGAGTGTTGGAATACCGGAGCTATGATGCCAGGTGGAGACCTCAAGGTAAAGCCATGATTGAAATAGTTGGACATGGCGATGAAGGAGAGGAAACTTTGAAGGGAATCCACATCACGGCAAGTGATCCCTACTATGAATGGTATGGAGGTGCTAAGCTGGGAGTGGGGAACTGCGTCTACCACTTATGCAGCAAAGCTGGCAAGCGTTGTGGATTCAAGCTGGAAAGAGGAGATGGCCGTGAGCTGATTCATCTGTCGGAATGGAGATTGGTCAACGGCGGGATCATGATGGCTGAGGATTATGGTAGAGAGGCTGGACTTGCTAGGGTCCGTGACGGGGTCAGACGGTTCATCCCTCATCCCGTAGCTCCTCCTGGAGCTGGGGGTGCTGGGTTGGGAGCTGGCCTGGATCTTGCGGTTGAAAAGTTGCGAGTCCCAGAGCCGGAAGATGAAAGGCCCATCGCTGGGGGACATCGTGGTGAAGGGCGGAGAAAAGCGTTTGGGAAAGAAACGCGTTGGTGAGGTGCTGATCGAGAAGGCCAGTGACTATGAAGTGAAGCACCCGCCAAAGAAGAAGCGTAAGAAGAAAAAGCCACGTGAAGGAGACCGCATGGAAAAGAAGAAGCACAGCCGAGGTGAGAAGGGAGTTGAGACGGATAGCTCTGATGATGAGAGCAGTGCGTCGTCGGAGAGTTTTCATGCAGCCCCTACCCGGGGGGGAGCAGATCTATGGAAGCTGTCTCAACGCAATCCCGGGAAACTTCTCAAGTCGGGAATGATGGAACTGAGCCGCTACTTGGCGGACAGAGTGGGGGACTTGGAAGCGGTCTAGGAGTCCGCAATCAGCGAGAGGCTATCACGCTGGCCACGTGCATAGACCAGTTGCTTTCAGGCAATTTGGGGGGCCTGGGGGACACGTTGATGCAACGTCTCAAGGCCCTCGAGAGCGCAGTTCACGACCAGAGCTGGCAGAGTGCTCGACACCAAGAACTAATAAGCCCCCAGAACGCCTCGCTGACGTCCAACGAAGAAAGAGATCGAGCAGCCCGCACCGAGATCAAGATGCTGAAGCTGCGAAGCTCGTTGATGAAGACGAAAGGCAACAAATAGGGAATAGGCGGCGGGAGGCCAGTGGTGAGGTCGCCCGTGACGCCACCAGCAGAAGAGAGGAGCCGCAGCAGTCCAGGGTCAGACAGGAGCGAGTCGAGAGTGAAGTTCAACGATCAGGTGAAGATAATCCCCCCAAGAGGAGACGGAGGAGGAGAAGGACCAGCAGGAGAGAGAAAGAGTCCACCAAAGAAAAAGCCGTGGTGGAAGAGGAGGAAGGAGAAGAAAGAAGCCGATCAGAAGAAAAGCGGATCAGTAAGCCCAGCAGTCCAGGCCGAAAGAAAGCGAAGCCCGACACCTCACCCGTCCGGCAGGACAGTCCAGCTTCAAGCGTGATGATGGAAGGAATTGATGATATGTTGAATGGTTTTAGAAAATGGGTGAAGGAGAACCCTATGGATGGGTTAAGTGTTGCCCAATGTGGAGTTCACCTACTGCTTCAGATCGATGAGTCGCCTACGGGGTTGAGTAAGTACTTCAAGAAGATGCTGATGGAGCCCAGCACGGAAGAGGCTGATGAGAGGCAGCGGAGCCTTCTTCCTTTGCCTCTGAAGAAGGATGTTAAAGAGATGGTGAAAAATTTTTTGGAGAAGAAAGAGTACCGCAGGCTGGCCGGCACTTGGAAAGATAAGAGAGCCTCAGGAAGTTCCAAGGTTCAGAGGCAAATGCGTAAACAGGGCCTGATGGCATGGCACTGTGCAGTCACCCTCGGGCTGAACTTCTTGTGGTCCAGTTGCAGGAGTGATGGACGTGTTTGCAACAAGAACCCCTCCAAGGCACAGGAGTTGTGCCAGGAGAGGATATGGCAGGCCGTACGTCACTTCGTGGATGATCTGAGTGAGGTGAAAGAGAAGTTGGTGAAGGCGCCAAGCCGAGATCAATGGGTTGGCAAACTTGATGGAGTAAAAATTTCCTATCAGGGCGAAGTGGTCGAGAAGGCCATGCCTTTGACGTTGGATCAGGTAATCAGTGGGTTACCGCCTGCTGGGTTTGGAGGAAAAGTGGCCTTAGCTGACCTGTGTGAAGGAGAGACAAGAAGGTTACTGATGAACCCAGAGGAGACGTTACTGCGGGGGGACGACCTTCCAGAAGTGATCCCAAAGCCGAAGGTGCTAGCGTCAGAGGAAGAATGGAACTTGATCGCAAAGGAACTTTATGATCGAGGTTTGGTTCGCCCAGTGGCCCGATGTGCGGCTGTGGGTGACCAAAAGATCCTTAATGGGGCCTTTGGCGTGGCAAAGCCTGGCAAGCTTTCTCCAAAAGGTGCCACCGTACTACGCTTGATCATGGACTTTCGAGCAGTGAACTCGGTGATGAGAGTGATCGAGGGCGATGTGCGCACCTTGGTGGGGGCTCCTTCCTTGCAACATGTGGTGTTGCCGGAGGGGTATGTCTTACGAGTGTCTGCAGAGGATTTGGTCTCTGCATTCTACTTGTTCAGCTTGCCGGAGGCATGGTCCCACTTGATGTGCTTTGAGCGGACTGTCTAGAGGTCGCAGGTCGCTTTTGTAAGGGAGGGTTAGTTAGAGGTTGCAGGGGGTGGGTGTAGAGGTCGCAGGTCGTCCTTGTAAGGGAGGGTTAGTTAGAGGTCGTAGGTTAGCTGGCTCATTTCCCTCCCCCCTGTTTTTTTTTCTTTTTTTTTTTTCTTTTCTGTTTCTC
>DF244131.1:22783-54962 GCA_000507305.1 Breviolum minutum Mf 1.05b.01 | reverse complement strand
CACAAGAGAACGGAAAAAGAGTGTCAAACCAGCGCAGCTTAGTAGTATACGTGATCTCACACAACTAAATGTAAACATAATTCATGCCAAACTTCTGTTTTCAGACCGCCACATACTTCCAATAATGCGGCGACCGTTGAATAAATTTATGCTGAACCTTAAGCATATGTTGATGCAATGTTTTTCGTTCCAGACCGTAAAATCTCTGCAGCTATGCGATGGCTCATGCAAAGTAGTAAGTAGCCGAAGGAATGAGAATACCAGAGGTTGGCCTATTTCGCATTGAGATGCAACAGTGAAACTCACAAGGAGAAAAAAGATAAAAACAGTGCAACAGCAGAGCAGCAAGCTCAGCAATTAAGGAATAGAAGTAAATCACTTGAATTTATCGCTTTGATATGCTTTGGACCTAAGCCGATATATTGATGGTTTTGCATTGTTTTCCGCTCAAAAAGTCGAGCTTCCTTGTTGAATCATAGCACTATAATTCATAGTTTCTTTTCCACTCTATGCGTGGACCATGTTTCGTAGGTATGTGTATGCACCAGAATATGCTAGTGCAATGTTGCTAATCAAAAAACACCTCGCATCAAATCATGCCTTGCATTGTGACCCATGTTGTATTGTATGGTTTTTGAACGTCAGTAGTCGTCACCCGAAACCCTCCGATGGGAATCCTTGCTTCTTACCACGAAAATTGTATCTCGCCATGTCCACAGTAGTCCAAACGCCACGCAAAACATACTGTACATGCAAGAAGACGGCACATCAACAAAATCACGTATCGTGATCACACTTCGATGACGAAACGCATTTTCTGCACGCGACGCAGAAGTACGGAATGAACGCCCCAGATCGGTCAATTGCCAACAGTTGCGATCGGCTACGAACGCTCTTGTGCAACAGGCTGCGAACACAGTTGATTCCCCAGACCCCACTCATCAACGCGATGCCGAAAAACGACAACATTCCGTTCAGACATCAATATTCGCATGGATTTTGGTAAGGAGATAGCATGACACGGATTCCCCTCGCTATTGGTATTTGCATAGTTTTGCATAATATTATTCATGAATATTTCATATTTTATGACCCAAATTGCAGGTAATGGGACCACCCACTTTCAAACGAAAAACCTCCCATACACCCAGGGTTTCTGGTTGTAGGAGTGGGATTAGTGGATTTATACGGCAAGCTGGATAAGAATCTGGCTGTCCAAATTATTTTTGTAACACCTGCGAGGTAAAGCCAACTCTGGCATACTCTGGCTGTCTTTGATCAGTCCTCTCCTTTCAAGGGTCCTAGCCTCACCTTGGACGGAGGAACAACAATCATGTGTGTCCGGCGCACATCGTTATTCCTCCCCCTTGTGAAGTACCTTTTCCCTGCAAAATCATTCCAAGTTTCCACGTTTGGGAAATTTGAGATCCTCGAATCTCCCAAGATAATAGAACCTAATATAAAACCTGTATATATATATATATATAAAAAAGCCAGGTCACCCAGTTTCTATCGCTTGAACGTTCGCATGTCCAGCTGTCAGCAACATGTTCGCTTCTTTGTTGGTTGAATATGTACAATCCATTTGACAACGCCCACTGCGTCAGTAATTTTCATTTCGTACAATTGCCAAGCAGATCACTGTCCTGTGCATTGAAGTCACCACCAAATATTGGCACTGCCCCAGCTGCCCCACAATTGCCCGGCCATGTTTGTAAAGTGAGATGCCCGCACTCGACTTCCATAGGAATTCCAAGAAGCTGGGAAACGCACTGGAAAAACTCAACGTTTAAAGTAATTTAGCAGAGAACAATCGTCACCAATAAACGTAAGAAGCATTTCGAAAGTTTAGAAGCCGACGCAACAGTGACACTTTTACGACTGCCAACACCACAATGGCATTTTTCACAATGCCTCGAATTCATACGAATTTCACATGGTCAACATCATTCATCGGAGGATCACGTTGCTGATGCATGATGAGCCTACACATTGTTTGCTGCCATGTTCCCGCCTCTGCCCTTATTCCAACATATTCCAACCAGTTTTCAAAGTCCGCCCTGGCATTGAATGGTGTCTAGGGCGCTTGCCGTGCCAATGCTCTTGAAAGACATGCCACATCAAATGCAGACATGGAACCATTTGTAGCTGACCACTACATGGTGTTCAATCAACACTCTCTTCATTTTGCTGACAAGTTTGCATCCTCGACGTTCGATTTCAGAATGATTCTGTGATGCCCACAAGTTGTTCTCCTTTATCTTTGCAGCCAAGCGTTGGTTCCTGATCATTCACATTGCTAGCGCTGGCGACTCGAACGTGGCCATCACAACTGCTGGGGCATGCGACTTTGCTCGTGAAAACGCTTCACAGTCTGGTGTGTCTTCCGGGAGGGATCTCTTCGGACCAGGTGGTACTTCCACCTAAATGACTTGGGGGGCCTGCGGAGTCTGTTAAGTCACTTGTGACGCCTGCCAATTGTAATTGGCTCCTCCTTGTGTGGCTTCGTTGATTGTGCTGCCTTTGTATTCATCATACTGTTGATGTGCATTGCTTGCAGGAGTCTTCGGATTGTTTTGCTCGAACTTCACCTTGGTTGCGGATTATTCAAAGTTTGTTGTTGCTCATTCGAAAGCAGCATGAAATGGAACGGCAGCTCCATAGGAGAGACGCTACTTGAGCCAAGGCTTCGGATCAAAACGAATCCAACTGTTAGTTCCACACCACATCATACATAGACATAGCAGCTCCCTTCCATCCGAAGTTCGTGTACCTACAAAACGGCTGAAGTTTTCACTCCCGTGTCATAGCTGGCCCCTGGTGTCAAGCCCATGCAAGCAGAGCGGCAGTGGCGACAAAGTTCCAATTTCCGCAAGTGATGTAAGACCATGGTTTGGGTTGTTGCTCCAAAAGTCTGATTCGGCCCATTCCATAAATGAAGACTGCCATACGAATTCGCATACAGAAGCATTTCCATGTATGTTGCAACTGATATTCCAAATCGACATGTTGCAATTACCCTGCACCTGTCAACACGCAAGCCAACCACTGACTTTTGCAAGATTGCGAGCTTCAGCACGCCATCAGGCGGCTGCCTCATTGGTCAGCACCCATGGCTTCGCAATCAATTGTCCCAAGTGTGGGACGTGAACCGGCCAAAAATCAGAATGTCATCCGCAAAGCGCAAATCAAGTAAATTGTGTCCCCCATCCATCAAATCGATGCCAGCCTGTCCAAAGGCATGCTTGCATTTCTGGGTAGCAAATTCCAAGGTAGGCACACCGCGTGTTATTGGAAATTTGTCACTCCGACAAAGGTCACAAACAAGTTCACCATATTGTCCATAATGCACCCGCTCAAATTTCCAATGAAAATGTTCAGGAGTTCCTTGCTAGTCAGGAGAGCCTTGCAATCGGTTTGACATCAGTTGTTTGTTTTGCTCGCTGTTTTTTCGGCAACATTGTAACAAAGCTTTTGACTAGACTATAAAGCAGGTGGCATGCCAGCGTAGAACACATCAGCGTGCAATCAAAGCAAAGTACGCAGCCAAGAACTCGTGCGGAACATGTTTAACATTTCGTCTGTCAACCGGAGCCAACCCAACCTCCACTCCACATCTATCAAATTGCAAGCGCCGAATTGCATTTTTAAATTCCCGCATGGTCCAACATTGTTGCGTAGAGATACTTCACCAGTGTCGCTTCATACCGGTTTCTTCATTTAAAAAACAGCCATCCGATAGAAATGTAGATTCAAGCGTGGGATCCCCGCTTGCCCCCCAACTTCAAAGTTGTTTCCTTCGGGTTGTCATCATCGGCCTTCAGAAAAAACAACCATTCATGTTAGGATCATGTTAGGTACATTCACCCCTGTTCAGTTGCAACTTTGAAGTGGGGGTAGGAGGGGGGCTACGAACTTTAGAAGCTTGTCAGGTGCCATGGCTGTTCTTTTTAAGAACCCGGTATGAACCTTTGAAAAGCTCTTAGCAAGGTGCAAGCAAAATCATCTTTATTCACCAGGAGTTTCAGGTACCTAAAATGGAGGTACTGAACCTTATAAGGCCATATTGGGGATGGGTTTTCCCTTACATAGCCTTACATACAGCTTATATAGGTGAGTACCTCCATTTTAGGTACCTGAAATGTTTGGTGATTTATGGGGGCAAAAGGCGTCAGCGCGCCCAACACTCCGGGGCAAAAATGTTGTGCACAGTCTCCTTCAATCCTTCGATCTGACCAGAGTCGCCAAGAGAAACGAGGTAGCTAGTGAGATTTCCATTGGCATATTTGTTTTTGTGACGAGTTCGGATTTGCAAGTTCAACTCGTTTCGTGGAACATGTCTAGTCTCGCGCACGTTATGACAACATGCGGCATGCTGCGCATGGCATCCTGTTCTCTACACTACAAGGCAACATCACCATACATTCCAAGACAAGGCATGAATTCAAGACGAGTCTTTCGGCAGAAATCATGTCCTACAGTAAGTGGACGTTACTGCCCTCGTCAAGTGCAACATGATTTCTTCCATGCCTCAAGGATCAATTTCCTGGCGTTTTTAATCAGATAAAGTTTCGCCGAGAAGCAAAAATAATGACAGTGATGCTGGTGCTGGCAATGTTGAATTTGGACGGTTCATCGTTTCCATCTCTGCGATGATGGCGTTCTGATTGGCCCTGTACCTTTGCCATCAATTGAGATTGCGATTCCTCCCACCCGAGTCAAACATGCAAGAATGCTTCAGAAATGCAATTGCAGATCTTTGGCATCCATTTCATTTGCCACATTGTTTCGATTCCCGTCGTTTCCTCTTAGTATTGAATCACTGGATGATTCCTGTATTTTACTGATTTTGCTGCATTTATTGATTCACTTTGCAATTTAATTTTCTTGTCATCGCCTTGCAAGTCTTTAATACTTGCAAACCGCCGAAGTTTTGGAATGAGATATTTGTGATGGCGCCATATGGCGCCCCAACTGTTGTCATCATGTTTGGACTGGAAATGCAGCGTTGTCGCATGTGTAACATGTAAGGCCGGAGGTAAGTAAGTGTCGTAGAACTCAGACAGGGTCACTGCATTTGCACTCTAGTGGCAGCCTGTGCTTGTTTGTAACGCAATCTTGAAGCCGCTTGAAGCCTGCACGTACCCGTACATAAGGATACCATTATAATATATATATATATATATCCATATAACTATCACTATCGTACTCTGGCGTCATCTAAATAAATTTCCCCGTGTGGGAGGTGAGCATATCATTGGGCTGGGGTGACTGTAGTCTTTTGGCTCGTACAGCTGGCAGCTTTCCAGCTAGAAACCAAGCATTTGGGAAACGTTCAAGTGCTGCTCCTTGGCAGCAGTTGGATGGTAGGTAGTGTTATGTTCGAGCCTTTGCGTGCTTTGTGTTTCTTCCTGGTTTAGTGGTCAAGGTAGTACAGAAGCACTAATGCCGCGCGGACATGGAAAGAGGCGACGAAAGGAGGTCGATGAGACTTCCGTGGAGGCAGGACATTAGTCGGAAAAAGAAGGGTACTGTAGGGAAGCGCAAGTGTGATGAAAAAGATTCAAAAGGCTACATAAAGCTGCCAGATCATATCAGGCACAGGAACGGGCTCAGAGAACGGTGATTTTCTCCAAGACAAAGATGCTTGGCAACACATGAACACGCAATTTCAATGATTTCACAAGAAACATGGACTGTCGAAATTTATCAGCCATTTCTGAATGTAGTTGTTTGAAGTAGCCTCTTCTGATCCGAGCAGCTTTTTCAGATTGCCTGCGATTGAGGATGTGCAAGTTCCACATCTTGGGAGCCTGCACAAAGGGTGTTTGGGTCTTAGCATGTTTTGATACGTTTTGATACGTTTGATATGTGTTTATGATTGCTCGTGTGTCTTCATAAATACATCCTGGTATGTTTTGATACGCTTTGAATGCGCTTTGATATATCTTGAGATGTCTTGATATGATGCTTCGATATCTCTTGTTATGCTTTGATAGGTTGCTATGTCATGCTATGTCTGATGTGGCTCATATGTTTGACATTTGATAGGTCGCGATGTAACCAGATATGTTATGATATGTCTTTGCCGACGAGACGCTGTGCTGCTTGTTGGGTTTATCAGCGCCCTTGGTGTGCAGTCCTCTTGCAAATTTGCCCATCAAAAAGAAGAACTCCAAGAGCTTCCAGACTTGGCTTGCACGAAGCTTTGCCTCTTGTTTGCACTGAAGATTTGCGTCTGCAGAGTTGTCCAGCCGATCATCTGCAGCCTTTCAGCAACACATGAGTTTTTTTTGGGTTTTTAGAGTCAGAGTGCTTGCAGGGTCAACGATCAAACAGCCAAGGCAAGATGTTGATCAGCACAGGCCACTGGCAACGCAGCCCTGTCTCTTCAGTGCACCATGTCTATGCAGGTTCATTAGGTTCAGTATGCGCCCCCAGTGCAGGCTCTTGTGATGACCCGGAATGCCGATATGCTCACAACCGCACAGAGTTGAAAGAGATCCCGGGTTTGGTCCAGAGCCAAGACTTTATCGAGCTACAGTAAAAGAATTTGGAGATGTGCCAGTTCATGCCACTGGGATATGAGATGCAGCATAGTGATCCATTGCGCATGTTGCACATGTCCGCTAAGCCTTCTCCGCTTCTGGATCAACTACGCGAGACAGAGGTGCAAAAGTTGAGGGTCTGGACATGATGGTTGCTCAGTTGTGTCCATATCCAGGCCGTGCGCTTGGCAGATGCAGCAAAAGCAGCAGCAAAAGCCGCTGCTGACAGCGGGGCGACCAAGAAGTTTGGCAGCCACATGGTGATGATGCAATGGCTAATTATTGAAACACCGTCTCACCAAGTACATGTTTTCAAACTGAAACTATTCCGGACTAGTGCTCTTTTGGATCGAAGGACATTTATACTCTACGCACAATATATTTTTTTTATATCATGCATTATTGAATTTTCTGCACAAAAATGACTACGTGTACTTGTGTGTATATGTTTTTATTTATTTTCCATTTATACTAGACAAGTGTTGGGCTCCAAGTATGGTTGGTTTGGTCCTGTCTCAAGCTTCAAGGTTGTTGACATGTTGCACCAAGACCTTTCGGATACTTTCCGGTTGTGGCTTGGGGGGGCGATACGTGGTGCCAAGCTGCATGACAGGCAATGATGCGCAGCGTCAAAAGAGCAATGAGGAGCTACAACAACAGCTACGACAACAGCTGACACTGCTTGAGTGCCTTGTTTGCCGCTTTCGTTG
Source organism: Breviolum minutum Mf 1.05b.01 (assembly GCA_000507305.1). Taxonomy (NCBI): domain Eukaryota; class Dinophyceae; order Suessiales; family Symbiodiniaceae; genus Breviolum; species Breviolum minutum. The sequence goes on along the minus strand of DF244131.1, from coordinate 47,704 downwards.
ATTTGGCTTTGGATCTCTGTGATTTTGTGGATTGATTGCCTAGATCAATGTGATTGAATGTGGACACAATTTGCGCCAGTGATGCCATGTGCCTTTGCAGCGCCTAGATGCGCATTTATGTATATAATTTTGAATATATATATATATATATATATATTGAAGATTGATTGTGATGGAATGACAGAAAATAAAAGAAAGGTGGAAGTCATCATGAAGATTCTAGTCTGCCAAGGCAAGCAACGGGACCTACCCAAATCCAGAAGACAAGTCAGGACTTGGTGATTTCATTAGCTCCTGTTGAATCATTTTTCTTTTTTTGCATCCTTTGAAGTCTCCTTTGTTTTGGTATCGGAAATGGTTGGATATGATGCTAGTGCCTGCGCATGCCAAGACCAACAAAGGAGCCTTCCAGAGCCACGATGCCTGCCATCGCACTCCAACCTATGCCCACAGCACTTCCGTTTGGACCTCAACTTCCAATGCAGGATGCCGCGGTGTCCTCGCGAAATGGATGGGAAATGGTTTGCATCATCGGGGCAATCATGAGTGGCTTTAGCCTGTTGTGGCTGCACCTGCAGCCCAGCCATCAATGTAAAGTGAAGGCTGACATAGGTTCTTTTCTCGACATCTCTAAACGAACTCGAAGCGGCCAGTTGCAAGCCCAACAAATTTGCTTGCAAGAATTGACAGATCTTTGCTCGAGTCGGTTCAGGAAACACTGAATAAGATCTTGCTTCTGAAAGCAGACACATCTACAAGTATTTGGAGCATGGCTTTCAGAGTCCAGAGTGCATTCACAAAGCAAACCTCCAAAGAAGCTGAAGCCAGGCCAGAAGTTGCTGCTCAGCTCTTTCCGAATCTGCCTGTAGCAGCTCAACTGCAAGTGGATGTCGATGGCACCTTGTCGCGTACGGACTGAGAGACAGCACGGAGAGCCTAGATTGCATGCTCGGCTGGCAGGGTGGTGCCATTTTGAGTCCAGCGGCACTCGACGTTTGAATCTTGGTGCTTCCCAGTTGGATAGACGACAAATCAAGCCACAACTCAACTGCTGTCATAGATTTTTGATGAATCTCCCTTGAAATTTCTACAATAAATTGCTCTACAAACCTGATTTGGGCCAACATTTTATAGCCAAAGTAGTGCCTTGCGTGGGGTCACTTTCTAGAAAATCAATCATTTTGTAATGGGGCGCCATCCCTTCAATGGTCGTTCTGTAGCAAACTCAATCTTCATGAAATTTCCTCGGTCTCTCCTTTTAGATATAAGGAATTGAATTCATCAGAATTATGGAAACTTTCTGCTGCTCAGTTTGTAGAGATCGTTTTAAAAGAAACTGTTTTAACAACCTGTTTGCCAGCCTCGTTCCGCTTCACTTAGCTGGCAAGTTTTATGCTGCCCATTCCCCACAGCCAGGATTTCAACAAATAAAGAATTCTGAATGGATGATGTAAGCAATTTTTTTCAAAAACAAAGTGCCCACAAAACATGACACTTCCGGCAGTGGTGGTCTAACTTTAGATCACTTTGTGGTCAAACTTTGTTCCGGCGTCTAAAAAATCATGTGACCAACATCCTCGCTGTCCAGATCTTTCAACCAATCCTGTGTTACAAATTGCCTCTACAAAATCAACATGGTGCATGGATGGGTCCAGGAAGTTTGCAGAGCCCTACGTTCATGTGAGGAATCATTTTGTAGTGTGCAACTCTAGGTGAAAAATGAATCTGTTACTAGACCCTTTCTAGAGCCTTGTACCCACAGCAAAGGCGCACAAGTCATACAGGGGTGAATTTTAAGGATGAATTTGATGAAGCCTTGCCTCCTAGGCCGGCTTTTTGATCAATTTGCCACTACCTCAGCGATCATTTCGTCGTAATGCTGATGTCATGCTATGACTCAACTGAGGGTTTGTAAACTGCACAGGTCGAATGTAGTCGCTGCACAAGCACCGGCGGCAACAATGCCATGGGCTCGCACCTAAGTTGCCAAATCTTCCATAAGTTGCTGGTCAATGGTAATCAGAGCGGGGCATTCATTGGCCAAAAGACACGCGACATGCGTTTTTGTTGATTGTTGCTGTTCTGCGGTCCTGATATGTTCTGATGTATTTTTACATTATGTTTACGCGTGGTTCTAGTCTTCGGACTCTCTCTAGACTCACATTTTGTTTCGGCTTGTAGCTCCAACTTTGCACCAGGTGGTGGGACAAACATCTCCAGGTTTGACACCTCAACTGCCCCCAAAGAGGTGCCAATCACGGTAGCGTTGGGCACGAATGTGTGCGATGTTTTTGTATTCGTTCTGGCACATGTTCTAGTCAGTCTTGTTGCAAAATCTCTCAGGCAAGAGCTTTCTCACGCTGCTCAAGCCTCAAAAATGAATGATTGTTCAGGGTTGGTCAAACTTTCTGGAGGAATCGCAAGTCATATTTGTTTCAGATTCCAAAACCTTCAATGCTTCGTTGCATCCACACCATCCAAGAACTTCACAGAAGCCAATAGGCTACCATTTCAAGGCCAAAACAGCTCCAAAGAAGGAACCGAAGCAGAAAAAGGACTGGAAAAGACTCCGATTGTATTGAATATAACTCTAGAGTTCAGCCGTACTACTTCTGGGGATGGAATCGGAATGAATGCCTGTTAATGCTGTGGGGCTCCTTCAAAGTCTGGGTTGACCTTGTTCCCTCCACAGTGAATGATTTTTCATGTTTTTGCAGAAGTAAGTTTCTTCAATTAGATGAGTCTGCTGGATTTACTTTGGAGATCAGTCAAGTGTTGGGAGTTTCCAGTAAAAACTAGCTACCTTCAAAACCAGCAAAAACTAGTTACTAGCTATCAAATACCCTTCAAATTCGATACACCTCAAATTCTTCAGTTTTCAAAGGAGAGGCCTGGCGCCGGACACAAGCAAGAGCAAGGCAGGAAACCCACGATTTGCTGTGCTTAGGCAAAGTGGCAGGTTTGGAAGATGATTTTCTTGTGACCAACGCATGTACCAATACGTCAGTATGGATCGGTACTGCATGTTCCATTCAAAGATGTCGCCGGCGATGGCGGTGTGGTATTGCTCGAGGCAAGCGTGGCGACAATCACGGCACTGGAAAGGCTGGAAATGCCTTGCTCTGAAAACGAACATGATTTGACTTATGACATTCCCTTTGTGTGTCCAGTGATGTCGTGTCGGTCAGATCCAGCCTTTTGTTGTGAGATGAACCTACCCCGAATAAAATGAAATATGTTATGTAATTATATAATGTAGTAGAATTGTAGAAAAAGTAAAATATAATGTTTCAGATGATGTATTTGATGTAGTATTGTATTGGAGTATATTGCTCTGGTTGGAGTGTATTATGTATTGTTATTGTATTAGGTATATGTTACAGTATATGTATTGACAATGTATTGTTTCATTTTATCACCTCTATCTATGTTGCATACAAACATGAATACAATATACATACTGTAATATGATTATATTCATATACACAGTGATGTGTCAATGCATAGGCATGATGTGGACCACTGTATGAATATTCAGGTGTTTTGGTGGAGCTTTTCGAACAAGTGTTGACCAGCACCACGCATTCTATCACACACAAAGATTTCAATGTGCAAACAACTGTGCCCACAAATAGGTGTCAGGTTGCAGTCATTTTTTGGTGGACTTGGGTTGAGGAGCGCGCCAAAAAGGAAGGAATGAAAGAAACAAAGGCAAAGAAACTGAGAGAGAGAGAGAGAAGAGACTGAGAGCGCAGGTTTTGTCTTTGGCCAGCGAGCTGCCGAAAGCACATCCAGGATCAGAACAGCAACATGGCTGCACCTAGCAGGACCTAGCATCCGCTTTTCCTTATTCTAACCGTCATCAAAAGTTGCAACACAAAAAAGCAGCTGGCACTTGTGTACCTTCTTCTTATCCAGCAAAACCCATCAGTCATGCCGCAATCAGTGTCGATAATACTTCAAGGCAGACACTGGCGTCCCAAGTCCAGCAACAACTGCAGATGCAGCTGCAGCAACAGCAAGAGATTCAACGACAGCTGCGAACGTCACTTGGCTTCGTTGGCTTCTTGAACGCCATTGTCGAGTAACAAGCCATCGATTTGCCACAATCTGAGGCAACTCTCAACTCAGCCGACATCGCAGGCTGAGTTTTGTTGAGGTAGTTTGATGTATTTTGTGTATATCCACCATCATCCGCATCAACAGCCACTATCAGCTGATATCCTTTCGTTTTGTGTCAGGAAACAGAGACTGTGAACTTGGGGCCTGGATCGCAGTCATGGTGCAAATGCAAAGGGCTTCTATGATCTTGGACACCCTTCGGTTTCCTATGGTTTCCTGGGTGCTGGGGTTCTGAAACGTGGTACGTCATTGTACGATGTGGCACAACACACTGCACTGTTCATGTCATATTTGCACTGAGGTCCAAACCACGTCGTGAGCAAAAGCCACCAGAGCCAGTGCAGGCTTGGACGTGACATTTGGAAAACAATGAGGTTATAAGTTAATATAAGTTATATCAGACTACTTTACATGAGACTGATGGATCGACGCAAAATACCTAATGAGTCGATCCAGTCCAATCATGTTGGGCTGTTTCCATGCCAGGCCGAGAAAGTTTCGCAGGCAGAGGCGGCAACTCCGTGTGTAGTTACCCCAGATGTGGAGAATATAGGAAGGCTTTATGTAAGGCTGTTGAAGGATGCTAATTGCTATGAGTGTTTGTCCAGGCACAAAGCATGTGTGAAGCCAAGGTTGATACGGAGACTGCAGCACCAGCATATTACCCACGCATCAACACTTGGAGCGGAGGGCTGAATGAAATGGAGGAGGACTGGCTGCCTGGCTTCTGGATTTTGTTCACTGCGACCCTGCTCTTGCTTTGGGCTGGAGTGATGAACTGATGAACTCTTGGCGGTTGCCTGGTGACACACTTTGATATACAGAATACATCAGAATACTATCGTTTCCAGCTGTCCTGTGGAGGACTTGTTTGATGATCCAGTGCTAGATCTGGGACCGTTGGAGAAGGCGACATTAAAAGCAAGTACGGTAAGCACCTCCTGGTACAGCTGGTAGAATTTTGACGCTAAGCGTTTGCTCCTTCAGCATTCTTCAGCACAGATCACTTCACGCATGAAGCGGTCTCAATTCCAAACACAGGTGGAGCAATCACCCTTGGCGATTGGCTTGCATGAAAACTTCCAACAGATCATGCAGCAGATGGCATCGCAACCACCAGTAGTGCCACCACAGATCACTGCTGCCAACAAGGCCGGCGCCAAAACTTCAAGCTGTCTTGTAGTCGTGAGTCGTGAGTCATGATGAGTTGATGAGCTGTGCCTACCCACAGGGACTTTCATCAGAGTGCCTGGGTGGGACGTTCTTGCAGGAGCCACGCTCCCTTCATCGTGTTCCAGAGGACAAACGACTTACTGGGCAGCCTGGCTGCATTAAAAGACAGAGGTGTGGAGAGGTTTGCTGTAGATTGTAGATCCTTCGTGTTTTCCTTTCATGTCCTATCTGGATCTTTCATGATCTCTCCAGGCCTGTAGGTAAGGTATATAAAGCATTGAATCTGGAACGGACGCAAAGAGGGGATGTGTGCATGGGCCAATTTTTGCAGTGATATGCTGATAGTTTGTGCAGTGGAAGGATGGGACGGCAGATCAGCGAATGCTCAGAGACATCCGTGACCTCGACTGACACGCCGTCAACAGAGAAGCGACTTCAGGACACTGCAAGTAGCTGAAACTTCTATAAAGTCGAACCATGTCGGACCGCTTCAGATTTATTATGATGAAATGCTGTATGATTACATTTTTGGATTCCTGGATGCTCCTTTCAGATTCAGCCCTTTAGTGACATTGTGACCATGCGCACGAAACGACTCTCTGGCAGTCATTTGCACGGTATACAGAAGATTATAGAAGGAATGAAAGCCGTTTGGAGGACACCCCACTCCAGCCTGGCAGACGTCGGTCAGACAGCCTCTCGCCCGAAAGTACCCAATCCACGCAGTAGCGCAACCAGCATCAACACAGATCATCACATCATATCACTTCTCATATCGACTCGTGGGTTCATACCAAGGTCGAGGATCCTCCCCGTTCTCAGCAGTTCATGAAGAGGAGACACTTTGGGCTGTGCAAGTTTGGACCAAATTGCAATTCGAAACAAGCCAGGATGAGTACGAAACGGAGGAGAGGCCCTCTAATGGAAAGGACGGCTGACAGCTTGTGAAAATTTGTGTGCTTGTGTATCAGTTTGTTGTGCTTGCATAGTTTTCGGATTGGACCTTAGACACACAGGAAAAGACCTTGCAGATTGCAATACTTCAAGCCTAAAGGGAAAGTATACATGGCCGATGTTGGCTTTCATTGGAATCTGATGCAGGAGCTAGGGCCTGTCCCCATCTCTCCGAACACTAAGCTGAATCAGAACTTTGGGGCCAAGTGCTTACAAATGTGTTGCTGCAATCCATGCGTTGGAGGTATGATGCATGTCTATGCATGGTTCCACCATCATCCATCATCCACCATCCACGCCAGCTGCAGCACGGCCATGGCTCATCCTGTAGCAAGGCCATTGTGAAGAATACTTTCCTGGAGCTTCCTTCTGACGAAGATCAAGAAGATCAACCACGCAAGCTTAGGACAGTTCACACGGTCACGGCCTTGGAACTTTGAAAAGCAAGCCACTGACGCCACAAAGACTTTAGGCTGAGACAGAGTGGTGAGAGATTCATCATTGCGAAGAAGGGGTAGCAATGGGTTCACTTCTGCAGATCCAAGGCAGCTGGCAGACTCGATTGCATGGGTGGCCTGCCATCCTGCCCATCCTTCGAGACCTTGCTTGAATAGGCGAGGTTGCTGCGTTTACACAACCGAATAGACGAGCTTGCTGCGTTTGCACAGCAAATGAAATGAGGTATAAGCGAAGATGCAAGGCCATCTTGGCAGGCCCGACAAAGCTCAAATAAGCAGTTGAAAATGTTCATTGTTTGTGCCATAGTGGGATATCAGAATGTAGTTGTATTGGAATGAATTCAGTAGTTTGTCAATGTTTGTCATGAAAGTCCTTTTGCCATACTCTTGCTCTAGGCAATGCAGATGCTCCGTGGCAAAGAAACACAAGTCACAGTGCAGCCAACTCGTGAAGCCCAGAATGTCTAATGAATAGTGAAATTTTGTCTAAGCTTAGCAGGAATGCAGCTTTGCTTAGCTCCTGGTCCACAGGACCGTTGGCATGTGCCAGCTCGCACACAGTGGTCGCATGTGGTCTTTGGGACGGCTGTGCGCTTCAGTACTAGCCGGCAAGGGTCCCATTGTTTGTGCTCGGAAAACCTGTTCCATGCAGCAAAGGCATCCCAGATGATAACATTAAGACTACTCAAAGGCACTTCATTCGATTTGACGTGGACCCCGGCACCTCCAGATGCACCCGTAACGGTGATAACACCACTGGCAGCCTGTTTGTAAATGTCGAAAATGGCACATGCACTTGCACCCAAGCTGTCACCTGCGTTTGAGATTGGAGCATAATATCACACATTATCACTGTTGATTTTATTTGATGTTGGATATCGCCGTACATGTATGTATACATGTATACATGTATAGATTCATGTATACATGTATACATATACATATACATATCTGTGTTCTTATGTGTGTGTGGTTCCTTGGTTTTATATACCTTTTGTGGCAATTCGATGGCTTAGGGTTTGCGTGCGCCCTCGACATTCCCCCTGGCATGGCGTTTGAAGACCTGCCCCTTTGAAGCGCATTGTTTCAATTTGATTCTTTTGCCTGCCAACAGTCAGGCCTGGATGCATGGAAGATGGACGATTAAAGATATCTTTCACATGTTTCAACACCCTGTTTTGGAGCCGTGAAACTTTTGTTTGACTTTTGCTTCCTTCATTTTTGTTTGGTTCATTTTCAAGACCATGTACTCCGGTGGTTTGCGTGAAGCTTCCCAAGAAGGAAGGCGATTGGCGCATTGTCTCTCTTGCTGTCGCAGGGGAAACAACTCATGATGTACAACGTCATACAAGATCCAATCAAAACGTATCGTGAATTCATCAGATTATCAGATTTTTTCAGATTTATCCATCCTTGCAGCCCTAAGTTGTCGCCTTCATTTGGGACCTGTAAGCTCATGTCACTGGGCGGCGCAAGAGCCACCTGAGGCACAGAAAGTGTCTCAAGTGACGGGGAGTCAGAACATAAGGGAACAAAACAAAGAAGCCTTCTTGGGACTTCAAAGTTTGGGGCAATTTGGTGCATTGACGGCTTGGAGTCATATGTTTTGATCATGTTCAGTGTGTGTGTCAATCACCACTTTGCCCTGCGGTTTCCAAGTCTTTTACCTGACACGGCTTCATTCTCAACGAGGATGGCCAAGTCATTGGCAGTAATCATTGCTCGGCGTTCTTGCTGACAATCCCATTCACCAACAGTAATTAACTGCCGTCATCAACGTCAAGGATGTATAATTATCCTAAGTATCGAAGTATTATTTAGGTATGTATTACATAAGCTATGTATGAAGGCAACATTTACGTAGATGCGTCGTAAAAAATTGCACTAGCTTAAGGCGGACACCAATGCTGCGAGACAAATGAAGCGACGCAAGAAGAGACAGAGGCCGGACACAGCCACCAAATCGCCACCAAGCTGGGAGACAGAAGGGTGGCAAAGGGCACGCGAGATCCCGGGATGGGGGGACAGGCACGAAAGCTGGAAGACGGCGGAAGGGAGACAGAAGCATTTGCCAGGATACCATCAATGCGCCAGAACATATCTCCAACAACCAACCAAAGGAGCCCCAGTTGAAATTCATGTGCGTCATGCTTTCTCTTCCCTTGAAAGAACACGTCAGTCCCATTCTTCCTGCACTAAATCAACATCTGAACGCAAGCACGAGTCTTCCAGTGGGTAATGATTCGCAAATAGGTTGATTGCCATGCAAAACCCATCTGGAAAAGTAGCGTCCAAGCAGTAATTAGCATTCAAGATCGAGTTCAAAAATTCCAATGCAAATGCAAACTGTTTCACCAAGAAACCCCACAAGTGTTGGAGCCTCTAATTTGCTTCGAAAGCTGTCGGATCTTGCTGGATCATGCTCATAATCACCAGGTCGACCGAGATCAACCTTTCAGTTGGTTTATCAACTGAGCATCTTCCTTTGATTTTATAAAGGCCAGTCTTGTTGAGAAATGAAGTCAAACATGCAGCTACAAGCAATCTTCCTGCAGCAGCACTCCACGAGCAAACCTTGTCGGCAATTACGGTATGCAAAAAATTGAATTCATCAACGCTGTCAGCAACTCCATGGGCTCTTCAAATTCAAAATCGTCAACGGTCCTGGGATATGAATGAATATGTCGAGGCAGCCACATTCACTTGGACTCTTTGAGGACCAGATGTGAATCAAACATCTAATGTCCCAATACCCGCACATCATGCAATAAAGGGAGACCAATGCAAATGACCGTCCAGTTGCGCCTGACATATAGGTTCATCTACATAGCCCTAGTTGCTAATCTAAGCAAAGTCACTCCAGCCGTCGGCAAACTGCAAATTGCGCGTTTCCAACAGCTCAGCTTCGATATTGCAGTCTTCAACCAACAAAGTCGGAAAGGCAGACATTCGAATATATACACTTTTGTGAACTTCTTTCATGATGCAATCCGCATCCAAAAGACCTTCAGGGCATTTCAGTTCTGTTTTTTTTGGCTTGGCAGGCACAAAAACCACTAAAACACAAGAACCAACACGTGGAGAAGTCGTCCAGTAGCCCAAATTTTAGTCAATATTGCCAGCTCCATGAACTTTATGATTATAAATTATAAATCACCGCACGGTATGAACGCCACGAAGTGAATCTTCAGAAATCCTAAGACCGTCTTTGGATGTATTTGGGCTGCCATCTCAGAAAACTGCACAAATTGTTTGTATAACGATCCTGAAGTAGATAGAATACGATTTCGATGCGCCCATGGCCCCACTAGCATCTAATTTTTGAAAGTGAAAAACTGGTAGATAGAATAATACGTCGCAAAAAATAGAGTAGATAAAATATGTGAGTGGGCGCATCGAAATCGTAGTCTATCTACTTCAGGCACCGTAAAGCACGTAGAAAACTGAAACAGAGCAAATGGCCATTCAATTTCGTATTCTATGTACTTGAAACCTGGTAAAACGCATGAAAACTGAAAACAAAGCAGATTCTGTCCCTGGCCGTTCAATTTCGTATTCTATGTACTTGAAACCTGGTAAAACACATGAAAAACTGAAAACAAAGCAGATTCTGATCCCTTGCCGTTCAATTTCGTATTCTATGTACTTGAAACCTGGTAAAATACCTACAGTAACAAACTTTAGTCGCATCTATTTTCAGGAAATGCATCAAGTAGCTTGTGTGAAACTTTATGGGGGGTCGCATCGATTATAGCCGTACCTATGGAATCAGGCAGTTGAAAGAATGATCAACCCACTAGAGTAGTAGCAGTAGCAGTATGCCCCTCCATGTTTGATTATCAAAAAATCATCAATATCAAGCAGTCGTTTCCAGTTAAAGTCTATTATGCAAAAACGTTCAAAATCAAGAGTTTTGGTGTTTCAGAAGGGGGAAATGAAAATCTATTTTTTGAAAATTTGTTGAGTCCATATTCTATCTACCGAATTTATCGATATTCTATTTACCATTTTTTGTTGTTGCAGGGTCCATCATCTAAATATTCTATCAACCGAATTTTGAACTACGGGGGGGCAATATTCTATGTACATGTTATTTTTTTCAGTCGCGGGATTGAAACCGTACCATATTCTATCTACTTCAGGATCGTTATACTATTTGCATTGATCGAAAGCAGTTTTCTGTGTGACAAAAGTTTAACTAAGACAGTGGATTCTATCACCAAGAGACAAAATTTAAGATGCAAAGCAGTGGGGTCGATACTATTAACAGGCAAGAATTTGTCCGGACTCGAATCGAGGGCCTCGCCAAGGGGAAAAATGTGGGAATCCAAAAATAAACCCAAAAAACAAAATACAAACACGAGCAGCTCGAAGAACGCACATTTTGGATTGATGATTGACGGATCAGTTTGTTGCGCGTAAATTGCGGACAATCACATACACTTCCTCAAACTAGCGCACAAGTCACAGCAACTGTACCAATCTTCACGAGCTTGCATGAGAGCGTCAAAATGACTGTGTTGAAAAGCTTGTAAAAGCGAGATCTCAACCCATCAATTTTTTCCTCCATCCGCTGGTCAACCTTCTCTTGTGACTTTACGGCCGAATTCTGATGAAAAGCCTTTGAACATTCAAAAATTCATTTGATTGACGAGTCACTGACTCCGTGTCTTCATGGGGTGCGCTCTGCATACTATGGCCAAGTTGCTCGTCTACTGCAATCCTTGTTCATGGATCTTTTCAATGCAAGCAGCGATGCCTTTAATGATGTTAGCATCAAGCTACTTGCATTTTTCATCCGCTTCACCGTGTTGAAAAGCTAGTTTGGCAACAGCAAACTTGGCTTCTTGAGCCAAATCATGCTTCAAGTCAGCCTTGACATCTTGAACCAACTGGCCAAGCCTCAATTTGTGAAGCCCAAACACGACCCGTTCACCATTGCAAGGTACTACAACCTTCTCAATGTCAAAGTTCAATGACTTTGCAACAAATCTCCGATCAGCAGCTTCATGACGGCGTATTTCTGTGCTTTAGGATCACCATGAACCTCTTCATCAGTCGACAGATCGGGAAAGATCTTTTTCTTGGCATCTTCAGGCTTATATTTCTATATCTTTGTCAACCTTTGCAGTGATCACGATCTGAAGAAGATATCGTTGCATCTTTCCTGTCAACGCAATTTGTTTGCAAAATCCGAAATCTGCTGTCTTTGCCGCCTTCAGAGATTGTGGAAATCATGAAAGTGGAAGAAGTGCGAGACAATGATCATACAATTTCATATATACAAGTTTTTCGTTTTGGTCAGGAAGACATCCGGGCATCGGAACACGAATGTGCAACTCAGCATCAAGCCAGTACACGATAGTCCACCATTTCTTATCCTGAAAGTCTGATCGAATCAAAATTACTGCAAATCATCCTGTTGAGAGACATCGAAGAGGAGCGACTCCCAGAAAGTTCCACCATGGTTCTTCTGCAAAGTGAGGAGCGCTTCACGGTTGTCTTCAACTGCTATCAATCTTACATGTGGAAGCTGCACCTGTTGGTAGCAACCGAATGCAAAGGACCATCCAGAATCCACCACTTCCGCCAAACAGCTCGATCTTAGAGTCTGTTGCGAGGTGATTCCATCGTCTACTGCAACGACAGCATGGATCGTGTCTGGAGGCAAATGCAGAACAATCGTGTCGTTGAACCTGGCATGCAGATGAGGTTACCTTCAAGGTTGTCATCAAATTCAATGTGGGTTGAAACTTGGCCCTAGGCGTGGCCGATGCTGCCACACGCACCAAAGACCCCAGCTGAGCTTTCTTTGACTTTGAAAATCAAAAGGCAATACCTACACAAACTCAAAATCTTACACTCATCCAAATGCTGGCGAGCATTGGGCACAGGCATGGAAAAAGTCTCGAATAACAGCCGTCCATCCAACGCATTCCTCCTTTTGAACAGCATCAATCAAGGCAAATGGAAAGGGGACTGAATGGGAGATCAAATCATCAGTAGCCGTCCATGGAATCCTGGGCAAAAGAACCTCAGGGGCAAGTGACGCCACAACAGGTTCATCCATCACACCATCCATTGTGAATACAATCGAAAACACCCCTTAGAGACTTGGTTGAAACAGCACCACCGCGTGGTAAGATACTCCGAGATTCAACACCCAAAGAATAATACAGCAATAGCGACGGCATGAAACGTCTTTTTGCGCAAAGTGGAACGCAGGGAGGAAGGCTCAACAAAACCTTTTCTGAAGCAGCAGTGTTCGCCCCAAAGAACGACGGAGAGTGAAACAAATTCAAAGAGTCGGAGGAATCAACTACTGTAGGAGCAGTTGAAACGGTCCCCTGCAGAGCCTTTTCTGAAGCAACAGCCATTGGTCCCAAAAAGAGCACAGGAAACGGGGAGACAAGTGTAGAGAATGATTGGGGAAAACCTTCCACAGAACCTAGACAACAGTTGGCACAAAGGACCCAGAGCAAGACCTTTACTACTGGTACGGCTGAAGACCCCACAGCTAAGACTATTAGGCAAAAAATTCTTACACCAAACAAATGACAGTTTTAAGCAAATCTTATTTTGCTATCACAACTGGGTTGCATATGTCGCAACTTTTCAGGAAGAAGCTGCCAGGGCGCCCCATCAGTCCGCGAGACACCGAAAGCGAACGGCGGCCAATGCGCACCTCATTGGCAAAAAAAGGCGGAGGTCCTCAGATCTTTGACCACCATTGAAAAAATCCTGCACACTATGGCAGCACTTGGACTCAGAGATATTGTCAGATTGTTTTTGCACCATGCAGCTCAAGTGCTTGTGGGTGTGTCAGACAGCATGAACGGGCCAGGGCCAGTATTCACTCATGACAGCATCCGTGCATTCTTGGACAATCTTCGACACACATTTTTTGTACCACAGGGTAGGACATGTTCATATTCATTGCTGTGGATTTCGTGAAAAGCCTGTGCCGCTCAGCTGGCGCTACCATGAAGCAATGGACAGACAGAGCCTAAGGAGATGCTGTCGGTGACCAACAGCTGGTCGCTAGCATTTTGCAAACACTGTTGTTTGCAACAGGGATGGAATCTGCAAGTGCTGTGAGGAGCTGTTCAAACCCAGGCATGGAATGGGTAGCTGATAGAGTGATAGTCATATGTTTTGAAAAGGCCCAGCTTTTTCAACGAATGTGGGGTTCCCTAAGCAGCAAGCGACTGATAAGCGTCCAAAAAATGTGCCGCAGGCCATTTGTGAATTGGACTTTCTGTTACTCGTATCTACACGAGAAGATTTAGGAGGTCTAAAAGGTAAACCTACAAGTTTGCAACGAACTGCATTTTACATCGTCAGAATCGGGCTATGAATGTCATGTTTCAATCGTTACCACTAGCCATGCATCAAACGTGTCAGCACTGCCTTAATGTTCATCGATGATCTTTGATGCTAGGCTGTTTGCGGCTGCTCGGCCACATTGCGAGTTCCAAGGATTTGGCTGGCAAAGCCCGTATTGTTGTGCCTCGGTTGGCTTGAGGTCTTTACATGCTTTACAATGTCGATACACAAATTAGGATAAATTAAGGCATAAGGCCACCGGCCCAGGCTTTGCAGCACCCGCATGACATTCCCATTCAGTTTGCTGGCATGTACTGAACGTGAGACAGATTTGGAAGTTGGAAAGAAATTGAAGTAAATCAAATAAGCCAAAAAGCACTCGACAGCCACAATTGCTGCTTGTTGTCTAGGGCCTCTTACGTACCTACGTACCTCTTACGGAAGAGGAAACTGCATGTAAGTAGGATGATGATGATGTATGTAGGGTTGCACCAGACAAGCTTGGCTTCCCAACTCGGGTGCCTATGCTTCCCAACTTCCTCACCCGCGTGCGCAGCATCATTTCATTTGCTGAAGAGCCAAGGTCTTCGATGACAGCGCAGACACTTGGGACGCCGCTCAGATCATGTTGGAAGGGTTCCAGTTCCGGATATTTCAAACCTTTTCATCAGGCTGCAAGACTTGACTTTGCACTGGGACATATTGAGACCCATCCATCTCTTGAGGTCGAGTTTCGGTATCCAGCCACCTCAACGCTCGGCGCGCAGCTGGCGAATTTTCGAAAGCAGACGTCTTTCTCTGATGTGTTGCTGATGAAGGTAATTTTTCCAACGACGTTCCCTTCGAGCCCTCCAATTTTCCGGTTAGTTCAGCCGCGTCTCGTTTTTTCTTCCAGCAGTGCGATTTTGGTCACAGATGGTGGCATGTTGCGTTTGGCAAAGCTTTCGGGTGCAGCATGGCAATCCTGGCGACCTGGGCAGGAAAGATTCGAACATGATTTTATAAATCTTTTGTTAGATGTACATGAAGGGCTCTCAACTGCAAGCATAGATTTTTCTACACGGCCCTACTTCCTCCCGACCACACCAGCTATGAATTTTGGAAGCACGGGCCGGTTCCAGACTATAGCTCCTGTAAGCCAATTTCCTGCGGTTACTTTGGAGCAAGCTATCCAAATTTTTCCAGAGCTGGCAGAGGTTCAAGCTGGCTGTGTGCTTCTACCTCATGAATGCGCAATGGATGTTTATTCGCGTGTCTTTGGAGCAACTGCACAGATGCCTTCAGCTATGCATGTTGAAATCAAGAATTGTGCAACTGAGGAAAGGGTTTATGCAGGCATGTCTGAAACAACTGCATTGCAAGACTCTGCTGTTTTCTTACCTGCTTGGATGATGCGACAACTTTTTCTGAACGATGGTGATGAAGTGAGGATTCGAGCAGTTACACTACCTATGTGCAGCTGCGTTCATTTGCAACCACAAAGTCAGGACTTTTACGAAATGGCAGGTTCTGATCCCCTCCTTCTTTTGCAAGAATCCTTGGCCCCGTTGCCCGCCTTGACAGCTGGTTTTTCCATTCCAATTGGCATGGCTCTAGGTGGAGCCGTTGACTGTGCCATCCGAAAATTTGCCATACTGGTCGCACGACTTGAAGATGCCTCTGGTGACGTTCAAGCTGCAAAATTGCCTGGCCACAGTGGCATCCTGGGGGACACTGAGGTTCGGTTGGAGCTGCTTCCAGCACCAGATTTGCCAGAAAGTGGGCATGAATACAAAGAACGCTTGCAGCAAGAAGCCGAGCGGCGTGACAAGGTTGAACACATGTTGGCAATAAAACGTGCACGGATACAAGAAACAAAGCAGAAACCAGGGAAGCCTTGGAAGCTGGATCTTGAGGACGAAACCGGCCTCGAGCTTTGCCTCAAGTTTCCCAATGGCGCACAATTGAGGCGGCGCTTCCCACCAGAGCTGAATATCGGCGACCTCAAAAGATACATTCTGTCCGATGCGGAATGCCCGTGGAAGCCAAATTGGGGCGAAGCTCCATGCTTAGAGTTGGCACGCATGTTCCCACGCCACACATTCCTGGATGAGGATGCTATCCTGACTGTTGGAGATAGGTCTGTGTTGCTTGTGATGGAAAAAGCTTCTGGTGAGCGGCGAGACTCCGAGTATGTGGTGCTGTGTCCTCCTGAGGTGGAGAGTGCCTTGGGTCATTCTGGTTTATGCAATGCATACACTTCCGAGATGTCTAGCTTTCCAGCAAGTCCAAGCCAAGCCGGGCAGCTACAATCGAGGCGAAGTTGATGAATTTGGATGAATTTAGGCAGTCAATTCAATATCACAATGCTGGAACATGTTGGAATTCAAACAATGCCGACAATTGTTCCAGACATTTCCAGGGTATGGTAATATATGGTGATATTCTTTTGGTAGTCAGTTTCAAGGAATATATTAACTTCAACATCAATCGTTAATAAACCTGTCTTGAATCGTCAATAATGAATAATGAGTTTTTGAATTTGTATGGCACACATTTCTTGAATTGATTTTCATGGTGAATTCAATTGCTCAGGTCTCCAGATATTGGACTGATGGCTTTGCCAGAATCAGAGATTCGTGAGTTGGCAGTATCCCTTGGCCTTTCAGGAATTTCACCAGGCCAAAGTAAATCACAGCTGGTGGAGCTGATCACACAGCAACAGCAAAGGGCAGAAGCTTCAAACTCAAGGCGCCAAGCTATGCCAAGACGTTCACTCTCGCAGACTTCCGTTAGAGCTGCATCCTTATCGGCTCAAAGACCAGGAGGGCGAGAGACAGAAAGAAATGAAAGCCGGGGGAACAATTTGAACAGTCAATCATTAGGAGCTGAAAGAAGTGAAAGGGGCTCCAGAAGTTCCCATCCCACTGGTTCAGTGACACCAAGTTCGCATGTCCGAATGCAACCAATGCAACCTCAACCACCGGCCCTGGAGGCCAGGCAATCTGCACACGGACGGCCCCCTCGTGGCAAAGCTCCACCAATGCAAAGGCCAAGTGGCCGAGCAATGACCACAAGCCCAAGATCGAATTTGGCATCACAGAGTTTACTGTCTCCACCAACTTCGGGCATTTCTGCTGGCCACCCACCGGCCCCTCGTGCTTGCAGCGAAAGACGACATCGAACACAGCCAAGCGCCGAACCGCGACGACCTGTGGCAAAATCAAGTGCCTCCCCTTCTAGGCCTCAAAGGCCTAGGCTTGGTGTAGCTGGAAGTGCCTTACGAGGCATTGGACAAATGGTCGTGGAAGAGCGCTCCATGGAGCCCACAGAATCAAGGCTTAGGCAAGCTTAGATTTGGTGCTCAACTGAGTGGCTCCTCTTCTCATTTCTTCGGAAATGCAGCTTGGACGGACCAAAAGGATGGACGACCATGTTGGAACTGGAGAAGATGGGTGACAAGATGATGATGATTGTGACTAGTTATATATAGTTATATACTTTTGCATGTTTTTTGTTTTTTTTGGCACGGATACCTCAAAGAAGGGGGGGGGCAGGGCGGTGCTTTTTATTCACAGTTCTATGTGCTCGCATGCTATAGCTATCTATGCCCGCAGCCGTTATCAGACGTAAGTCCAAGAACCTCCCAAGGACAGGCTTCGCACAGCGCAACAGCCCAAGCACAGACTAAAACTCCACAAAGATCCCAAGTATTGTCATTTTAGACAAATTCAGTTGTATTGATTGACAACTTGACTGATCAAGCTTCGATTTGTCCGATTTTATCCATTTCATACCCGGATCTGAATTGAGGCCATGATCATCAGTCTCCTAAGCTTTGGTGGAGGAATTGTTTTGGGCAGCTACTTCTCTGACAAGATTTTGCCAAGCTCTTAGTGTAGTGTTTCACGTGTTTTGAACATGTTTGAGCTTTCTTGTTGCATTGAACAAACTATCTGTCACGTTACAGGCCAGTCTACTCCCGCGCTTTGGGAAAGTCTCAGGAGGCACATTAATTCACAAGTATCACGAGTGTGAGTCCTGCATTGGGCCCACACATATTTGGCATGTTTTGGCCAGATGAAGTTTGCATGTGAAGACTTTGGCAGGTTTGGTACTCTGCAGTCCTGAAGGCCCCAGTTCCAACAGCTCCGCCAACTGCCGTCGGCAACGTGAAAATCTTAGCTCGAGATAGCCTATGCTATATATACCTAAGCGTGTTTTGAACACTTGTTCCTTTTTGAACACTTGTTCCTTTGCACGTGTAATCCGAATTTACAACATCATCCTACATCCACATAACTGAGGGACCTTGAGAAAGGCAATAACAATTTGCTTCTGGCAGGAGAGAGTTTTCTCGTGACACTTGTAGACTGTATCTCACGGTTCTGTGCTTGCATTGTTGCGAGGACATCGTAGCTAGGCCAGGTGGAGAAATTCATGGTGGTGGCGGTTTGCTTCCAATGAAGTGTCCTTTCAAGAATCCTGCAAGTTTTGGTCAAGAAGTGACATGATGGAATCACGAATTTTCATGCCATTTCACAGCGCCATGCACAAAGAGCCTGCCCAAGAGCATTCCTCAGCAAATTTCCAGAAGTCCATGACCTGCAAGGTTCGCACTTCAGCAGATCCAGAAATGGTTTGCCGATGAACGTGATCTGATTCTGTGAGCTACAACGAAACAGGGACTGAGATTTCTCTTGTTTAGAGAAAAAAATCGAAGACTTCCAAGACAACTCGGGTCAGGATCATTTGTTATGTGCAGCTTTTGTTTGTTGAGTTGCCTCGTTGAGCTTTGGAAGTCCAGCAATTTGCAGACACAATTCTTGTGCAGACTGCAGAGCCACATATTGCTTCATTGTTGCAACTTGATCGGAAAATGTCATCGGATTCATCCAAATCAGAGCAAAGCCGCAGCTTTTGGCCAAGAGTGTTGCTTAGGTTTGTGCTATTCTGTTCTTGTGTCATTTTGAAATATTTTGAATCGTTTGAGCATTTGCATTGGACTCAAGCTGCAGCTGTTTTGGTCGGCAACTAGGCTCGGTTCTAATGACGTGCCGGGATCTCTTTGTGGAGGAAAGTCCAAAGGTGGCAAGGCTGGATGCCACAAAAATCATTTGACAGTGAATTCTACAGCATACTGTACTGGTACTTGTTCATTTCCTTAAATCTGTTTGATCCTTTTGTTTACAGTTCATCACATGCCAAACAGAAACATATGAAAGTCATGTAAGTTATCCTTACATTGTAGCAGGAGCATCAAGCCCATTAAGCATTATGAAACATTCAGTCCCCGATCATTCGTTCTCAAATTTGTTTAAATAGAATGACAAACTTTTGTGAAGTTTGCACTTGGGGCGCCACTTGTGATTTCTGAATGTTCAACCACCTTGCAGACCAAACAACTTTTTGGTCTTTGAGCCTGACTTGAGCTCCATGAAACCGATGAACATCTATAGATATCTATAGAAATATCCGTGAACCTATTATTGATGCCGCTTTTCGTCAACCAGGCTCCGGATGGCCAAGAGGATGGAGGTTACGCCTGCCACACATGAATCCATGAAGGGTCAAAAAACCGTAGCAACTCACCAGCATAATCTTAAAGATTAGTTTGTTTGCCTTGGTTACCAGAAGTTCAAAGAAAGGAGTTCCCAACAGTGCTGGAGACTGTTTCTTCAGACACGTTCTGAAGAGCTCTCGTAGAACACAGCTCAATACAGTCCTCTTTGAAGAGGTGAAAAAAACTAGAAGAGCACTTTGCATCTTCATCAGCCAGTGGCTCAGAGCGAAGGTATGCATATCCTGCAAACATTAGCTGATGGTAGCATTTTTGGGTTTCTCTCAGTGTCTCTAATTATGGTTTCGAGGTGTCCTTTTTTTGTGGCAATGGCATCGCACATCCTGTGAAGGCCGAGCTGCATTTAGGAACCTCTGGGAAGTGATTGAATCTAATTGTCACTTTGCTAGCATCCTCATGGAAGTTTAGGCTCGGGAAAGTAAGCCGTTACGATATACTTTGATGTTCGGATCTGTGTATTGGTGGTTATGGGTTTTTCGTTGTTTAATCTCTTTGGAATACATCAAAGACGCATATTGAAAGCAAGAGGAGGCTTATTGAAATCCACACTGACACCACAAGGACTCTGCAGCTAGGACCAGCAAGCACTGACCAGAGCCACCAGCATCATCACCAGCAATACTTGTGGTCGGTATCTCGCTTGTGCCTCTGTTTTTTTCTCGCTTGTGCCTCTCTGTTTGTCTCGTTTGTGTCTCCTGTTTTGGTCAACTGGGGCATGTTTGATGATCAGGCTAGCACGCTTTTATTGCAATGTTCGCTAGAATAGGCTTTTCTTTGGGGGGTCTTGTTTTTCGTGCGTGTCTGTGTTCGTATTCCTGCGCTGCGTGTGTGTGTGTTGCTCGCTTTGTCTTGTCTTTGTTGCTGGCATTGTTTGGGGCCTTTTATGATCGCACGTGTGTTGTGCATGGATTGGCTGAGACTGGGGTAGGCGTTGTTTTTCACTGTGTGTGTGTGTGTGTTCTTTTTTTAACGCCACCCACTTTTAATGACTGCTTGATCCGAGCGGGGCACGTTGGCCATTGTCAGCACGTTGTGCCGGGTGTCTCAAAGACACTTTCGTAAAAGAGCAAAGATGTTGAAGATATCAACAAAATCTTGGCAAGCCATCCATCTAAGAACAAAAGCGCCAATTAGGGCAACCAACCCTCATAGTTAATGCGTGTGCCATCCAAGCACAGCATCCAGTGTCATGCATCACTGAAGCTTCGTCCAGTGATTCAACAGCGCATTCAAAGATGGAAATTTTCAAGGTGATGTCTCAAAATCAGATACCAAAGAGAAGTTCATAGACACTCACACATGAGGCACCATATCCAGACATACCACCACAAGGTGGATATTTGCCCGGCATAGCATCGAAGAAAAACCATTTGGCAGCATCTCCTTCAAAGATGATTCGATGGTTTCTGCAGTGATGTACTGAGTAACTCGGTTGGTCATGCACAGTCAGCCAAAAGCGATTGCATCTCCCAAGATACCTCCAAGATTGAAGAGATACAGCAAAGCCACATTCTGCAATCCAGGAATAGAGGTCATGTATATGTTTTATATTTCTATTTATATTTAAATTTGTATTTATATATCTATATATATATACATATTCAGATATTCAGCGATGTACATATATGATTCTATTTGTTTACAATTATGTTTCATGTTTGTCACAGAGTTTCATATCACACTCATCAGGGTCCCTGTGCTGCTAGCAGGCTTTTGCCACGGTTTTCGGCAGAGCAAAGGCGCCCAAGAACAAATCACTGTGGTCGAAGACTTGCATTAGCCGTCGTCGTGTCCTTGCGTGTGCTCTTTGTCCTAGCCGTCGTCGTGTGTTTCCTCCTCTCCTCACCATCATCCACATCATTTTCATCATGTTCATCCTCATCATCAGTATTTCCATTGTAGGAATGTCATCAAATCCCACTTCCTCGGATGAGTGAAAAGGAGCACGTCTACAATGATGTGGTGCCAGAGAGTCAATGCTCTCATTGCTCGTGATACAGGCAAGAACTCCGCACGGAATTTTGCAGATACGCCAGTGATGTGGGCGCCAGCCTCAAGAGCATGTCCTGATGGTTTTTTGCCAATGCTGGATTTGTTTGAAGCCGATATGCTGTGGCATTTTGACGAAAGCCCGGGATTTTGGACAGTAATGGGTGTATGTTTTTATCCCCTGAAATTCCGGTGCCCAAGGACTCGGTGATGAGATTTGCCCAGGCCTCTAACAGGAATGATCAACTATTAAAAAATTACGAGCATGTCATCGTGACTGTGGAGGCATCCAGCAGTGCAAGCGATGAATCTGAAACTGAAGAAGCTCCCAAGCAAATCTCTCAGCTATGAGTTTGTGAGCTTCATTGGCCAATTTGGGGATAGTTTTCATGGAGATCGGTGGCTAGCTGTAGGTACGCAGATGATGCCACTAGCTCGCATCGTGGCCAGTGGAATATCGCCAACCAATGGATATTGTGTTTTTTGCACATGGGGGAAATTTAAAATTTCAAGTTGCTTATGTCCCACGGAAGTCGAAAAGAGAAAAACGTATGCACTACCAGCTTGGATCATATTTTGTTGACTGAACCTTTTTGACATCTGTTTTCCTTCTCTATCCTTGAGCACATGCAGTAAGTAAGCTTTATCCTTGAACACTTGTAGGATGAGTAGTGGCTAATTGCTTTCAGAAGTTCAGAGGCAGCACTCCACTGTCCTTGCGAGGTTATGCCAGACGTGACTGGAGCTGTCCGTCTATATGCGACTCACACGCTTTGCATTTCTTGCTTGGCCTGCTGCTGCCAGAGACCTACCATTCTAAAGCTCAGAAAATACAAGGCGTTGTTGCACTTCCCCCCAGTTAATTGCAGAAGTTGTCACAAGACACATTAACGCAATTCCATGCAGTTTGCTGCGGTACGTCATCCTCTCAGCAAGGTCAATTCAAGCGGCTGTTGCCCAATGTCAAGCTGGAGGCCTTGGCAATGCCACCACCTTCAGCCCACGTTTCTAAGATTTGGAGCAGGTCGCCTTTGATGTGTGGAGGGAGACAAGAAGGCAGGAAAACCTGAAGAGAAATGGATTCGTTTGGTATATTTCAGGATCATTTCTTCCAAGATTTCTGAAGTAAGGTGGGTCGGCTCTGGTGAAGAAGTACTCGCTCGATTTGAAGCTCAAGAAGAGCAAAACTCCAAATAATTCAGAAAAAAGATGACTTTAGAATTTAATTCAAGATAATTCTATATAATATATATATATATATGATATGAAATAAAAGAATGGGAACGATTTAGAATATAAAGTATAATTCTCATTTTTTTTGGTAAAAAATATCTTGCTATCTTAATTAGAAAATATAGATAATATATAGATTAAATAAATAAATGATAAAGATTAATATAATAAAGAGGGAAATTAAGGAAAAAAATAATCAAGAAAAAAAATATAAATATATATTATATATTTAATTATATTATATAGATATTAATAAATTTTAATAAAATTAAGTAATAATAAAAAATATATATTTTTTATAAATATATATAATTATAATATTGAAAATTAAAGATTATTTAAATTAAGTAAAGTTTAATATATTTATAAAGGATAGAAAAAATAAAAAANAAATAAATATAAAAAATATATTTTTTTTAATTATTACCGTTTAAAACTAAAAATAATTAAAATTTTAAATTTTTCAAAAAAAAAAAATATAAATCCCCCAACTACCAATATCACCACCTAAAATTCTAAAAAACACATATATTCAAATCAAATTATTCAAATATTATATAAATTAAATATATATTTAAATATCATATAAATTAAATATATATTTAATATATATATATATATATTTAATTATTATTATATTATAAAATATTATTTACAATATATTAAAATTTAAAATTAAAATAAAATTAAAATAAATTTAATATAAATTTATTAATTTTAATTTTTATATAAAAAATTATATAATTCAAATTATGAATAAAATTATTATAAAATCAATATAAATTTAATATAAATTCAATATATTATATATAATTTGAAAATCCAATCTTATTCCATAAAATCCCATAAAAAAATCCCATAAATATATTATTTCGTACCCGCCCATACCATATGATTGATTGAATGATAATATATGATAATATAATCTTATATTGATTTTTATTGATTTTTTTGGAATAATGATATTATCGTCGTTTGCGGCACCCACTTAATCTGTATTGTCTCAAATCAGCGGTACATCGGGCCACGGTAGCCCTTCCAACCTCAGCATCAGAAATTCAAAAAACCTTTGCTTTACGCTCTGCTTGAATCTTTTTTGGCTGTACAATCGAGCTTGCAACGTAGCCAGCAGCACAAGTAGCAGTGACCTATGTAAATTGCGCTCGTTTGGCACTAAGAAAAACCTCCTTAGAGCACTTCATCTCTGAATCGCACAAGGATTGAAAATCCACAACTGTACCAGGATCTTGCCTTAAACTCGTGAGCCAATAAGTTTTGCTCATCGAGTATGTAGCCTGCCAAAGCTGACTGCTTCGTAGAAGAGCATATCACACAATGCAAAGAATTGCGGGTTGAATTTTTTTCTAGTGTTGAATTGTCATACCGCCTGCTGCATCCTCTGGTGCCAAGCAGTGTATAGGGAGCGTACAACCCTGAAGGCCTTGCCAGCTGAATTGTAGACTCATCTCACAGTGACATCATGTGACATGCATACTTATACAGGCAGAATCAATAAAAAGATCAGCAAGGCCCAATATAGTTGCTGGCACTTAGGAGATAACCACAAGGTACTGAAGAAGCAGGCGCTAGCCCATTCCATGCTATTTTTCAGAGCAACTGTTGGCATCTGAGGCCCAAGCTGTATGCCTTCTTGTCGCTTTTGCACGGAATGGCTTTTGGGTTCAATCCAACATAGCCATTGGCACAGGATACCTGAATGAACAAGAAACAAAAATGCCACGTCACAAGGATTGGCCCGAAAGCCAATGAAAGCTTTGAAAGCCTTGATGTTCCCTTGCCTTGCTGCGTTCAAAAAAAAAACAACACAGACCAAGATTTCCAGATGTGGAGGGGAACATCAATGCTTGCAGGAAATGCATTGCAGCGAAGAAACGGAGACGTCAAAGTTCGACATTTGAAGCTTGCGCTCCGTGACAACATAGCCATCAACACTGGCCTCATTGCCAGACAAGTTGTATCCACATGTTTGATCAGTTTAATCTATACTTATACTGTACTTTTCAAAGGCAATTTAGTTAGAAAACCTCCGATATACGAACGCTGTAGTGGTAGTGGTAGTAGTAGCAGTAGCAGTAGCAGTAGCAG
>DF244131.1:8534-22625 GCA_000507305.1 Breviolum minutum Mf 1.05b.01 | reverse complement strand
TAATATTCATACCTACTGGGGACCTACTCTTGAGACTGTCCGTTTCGCTTTGCCAAGGCACAGGTGCTACGCAAACCGGCTCAACTCTGCAGCCGCTGAGAGAATATTCGCCCTGACTGTTCAGGCATACAACACGCTCACGTATGACTCCTCACGGGTCATTATGTTACCAACCCAAACAATGCACTATTTTTTTCCGGGAAAATCCATCAAAATTACCGTGGATTTGTATTGTTCGATCCGCCCAAAGATGGGTAATTTAATGATCCCTGCTCATTAACGATTTGATGCCTGACTTTTCATTTTGTTCCATGCCAGTGCAACAGCCGCTGTGGTTTTCTAGAGGTTCGGTCGAGCGTCTAGGTGTGCGTTGCACTTAGTTGCAACAGCGTTGCCCACGAAGCCTTCCTGGCACCTGAGCAAGAAGCAAAATGCCCATTGGCCGAGCGCTTGGCTGGTAACACAGTGGATTGGCCGTAGAACCAAGGACCAAACTTCACTGACACAGCGAACTGATCCACGTGGAGGTTGGTCTCAGAGACCACATAACCTAAGTGTTGCAAATAGAATGACTTGCACCTTGGAAACTGTAAGAAAGAGTCACCCAGCCTCATCTCTGAAACGTGAAATGGAATCTTTGCAGCGGCTCGCATTGCTGAAATCCACAAAGAACAAAAATGCCTTTCGTTTTACCAGCCATCTAACACTATAACTTGTGCATCTCGCTAAGGCCATACCACATTGCTCCAAGAAACCTTCTGCGCTCGCTGGAGCAACGCAGACTACCTGGAAATGCGAGGTTTCAAACCAGTTCTTTACGCATTCCTTCCCATCAGATCACGTAATCAGTCAGAGGTGATACCTAAAAGGCCTGTGTCGAGTCATAAATCACAGCCCATGCTAACTACCTCATACAATTCACACAAGATGCTGCCGACCTTGGTTGTTGTGGTAGTTGTTGTTGTTGCGGTACTGGTGGTTGTGGTGCTCGTTGATGTAGTTGTCTTCTCACAACCCTGAAGGCCTTGCCAGCTGAATTGTAGACTCATCTCACAGTGACATCATGTGACATGCATACTTATACAGGCAGAATCAATAAAAAGATCAGCAAGGCCCAATATAGTTGCTGGCACTTAGGAGATAACCACAAGGTACTGAAGAAGCAGGCGCTAGCCCATTCCATGCTATTTTTCAGAGCAACTGTTGGCATCTGAGGCCCAAGCTGTATGCCTTCTTGTCGCTTTTGCACGGAATGGCTTTTGGGTTCAATCCAACATAGCCATTGGCACAGGATACCTGAATGAACAAGAAACAAAAATGCCACGTCACAAGGATTGGCCCGAAAGCCAATGAAAGCTTTGAAAGCCTTGATGTTCCCTTGCCTTGCTGCGTTCAAAAAAAAAACAACACAGACCAAGATTTCCAGATGTGGAGGGGAACATCAATGCTTGCAGGAAATGCATTGCAGCGAAGAAACGGAGACGTCAAAGTTCGACATTTGAAGCTTGCGCTCCGTGACAACATAGCCATCAACACTGGCCTCATTGCCAAACAAGTTCCAGAGCAAGGGTCACCTCTAAGTCTTGCCTATATGGTGGTTGACCAAAATTCCTTCTCCCAGAAATGGCCATTCTTGGAAAAAAGTACTTTAGGGAAACTCCACAAAAAAAAATCCGCCGCACCCTATCTTGGATTATGAGTGGAAATATGCATGACAAACAAACAGGACCTAGACAAGGGACCTCCCAGCGTCTGCTCCCCTGTCACACTTCATTTTGTGGCAGCTCCACTTGAACATTTACGTTTGGTACAAATGTTGGTCCTTGCTCACCTTCGGCCAGCTCTGACACTTCCACACCCGAACCACAAGGGAAGGCCTTCTTTCGCCACCTAAACTTTCGCCAAATTTTCGCGAAAAATCAGCCTGCTGTATCTTTTTTGTAAAATGAAATTTACCCATAGATTATAGGTTCACAAAATGCCCAAGGCGCTGATATCATGGGACGAACAGAAGTCAATGTATTTCGGGTTGCCATGATGGCCATCCTCGCCTTCCTGCAAAACATGCTTCTAAGCATGACGATAGACACTCTATACATGCATGTATACATAATCTTTCGCCTAGACTCTAGACTTAGACTTTAGCGATAAAAAATACTTTCGCGAATTCGAGTTTTGACTTTCGCCAAAGGTCATTCCTGCATACAAAAGGTCATCGCAATCTACACTCAAGACAAGGACCTTTTGGATAACTCTCATATACATATTCATGTACACATATCATATTGATATATTTTTTAATATTCATACCTACTGGGGACCTACTCTTGAGACTGTCCGTTTCGCTTTGCCAAGGCACAGGTGCTACGCAAACCGGCTCAACTCTGCAGCCGCTGAGAGAGTATTCGCCCTGANTTGCCAGACAAGTTGTATCCACATGTTTGATCAGTTTAATCTATACTTATACTGTACTTTTCAAAGGCAATTTAGTTAGAAAACCTCCGATATACGAACGCTGTAGTGGTAGTGGTAGTAGTAGCAGTAGCAGTAGCAGTAGCAGTAGCAATAGCAGTAGCAGTAGCAGTAGCAGTAGCAGTAGGAGTAGCACTAGGACTAGGAGTAGGATTAGGAGCAGGAAAGGAGTAGTAGTAGTGATAGTAGAAGTAGTCGTGGTGGTGGTGGTCGTGGTCGTAGTGGTCGTAGTGGTCGTAGTGGTCGTAATGGTCGTAGTACTCGTCGTAGTCGTCGTAGTCGTCGTAGTCGTCCTAGTAGTAGTAGTAGTAGTAGTAGTAGTAGTAGTAGTAGTAGTAGTAGCAGGAGTAGTAGTAGTAGTAGTAGTAGTGGTAGTAGTGGTAGTCGTCGTCGTCGTCTTCGTCGTCGTCGTCGTAGTAGTATAGTAGTGGTAGTGGTAGTGGTAGTGGGAGTGGGAGTGGGAGTGGGAGTGGGAGTGGGAGTGGGAGTGGGAGTGGGAGTGGCAGTGGGAGTGGGAGGTAGTAGGTAGTAGGTAGTAGGTAGTAGGTCGTAGGTCGTAGGTCGTAGGTCGTAGGTCGTAGGTCGTAGGTCGTAGGTCGTAGGTCGTAGGTCGTAGGTCGTAGGTCGTAGGTCGTAGGTCGTAGGTCGTAGGTCGTAGGTCGTAGGTAGTAGGTAGTAGGTAGTAGGTAGTAGGTAGTAGGTAGTAGGTAGTAGGTAGTAGGTAGTAGGTAGCAGGTAGTAGGTAGTAGGTGTAGTAGTAGTAGTAGTAGTAGTAGTAGTAGTAGTAGCAGCAGCAGCAGTAGTAGCAGCAGTAGCAGCAGTAGTAGTAGAAGTATGAGCAGTAGTCATAGAAGTATGAGCAGTACTAGTAGTAGCAGGAGTAGGAGTAGTAGTAGTAGTAGTAGTAGTAGTAGCAGCAGCAGCAGCAGTAGTAGTAGTAGTAGTGGTAGTAGTAGTAGCAGGAGTAGGAGTAGGAGTAGGAGTAGGAGTAGGAGTAGGAGTAGGAGTAGGAGTAGGAGTAGTAGTAGTAGTAGTAGTAGTAGTAGTAGTCGTAGTAGTCGTAGTAGTAGTGGCAGTAGTCGTAGTTGTGGTACCAACAGTAGTGTCGTTGTCGTACTTGTACTAGTAGTGGAAGTGCGACTGGCTGTCCGAGCGGTAGTTCGACTGGTGGCGCGAGAAGTAGTGCGAGTAGTACTGCAAGGGGAAGTGGGAGTGGAAGTGCAAGTGGTAGTGGTATTCTTGGCAGGCTGAAGTTGGAGTGGAGTGATGTTGGAGTGTCACTTTTCGTGGCCGTCGCAAAATTTGGTAAAATTGTGGGAAATACCTGGAGCACGAAATGCTGTGTTCTTTTACACAAAATGCGTCCGGGTTGCACAAAAGGCAACCTCTGCGAATGGGTTACGGATGAGGATTTCACGGCAGTTCATGGTCGGACTAAGTCACAGATTTTGGACTGAAATCTTGCGCTTTCCGTTTGAGGAAGTCTCGCAGAATTGGTTCGCTTGCAGATTTTGGACTTGTACCGCTGGTGTGTTTTGCGTGGTGAGCGCAATGGTTTTGCTAGTTACATTCCTGTGACTTTGCTTGGATTCGCGGATGCATTTTGGGTGGCAGGGGAGTATTGAGTGAACCTTGCGTTTTACAAGTATACAAAATCGCGGCATTTCGCTATTCCGTTGCGGCATTTGTTGGAATCGTGTTTTTTGGTCATGCTTGTTTGCATTGGGTCCCTTTGTGCTTTGAGTTTCACGGTTTGTTCGTGCTTTGTGAACTTCTCGCAGGCGCATCACTTCGGAAGGTTTTCTGTCCATGATTTATATCCAAAAAATGACATGTTTCAGGTGTCATCGCAATGCTATTAGGATTCGCATAGTCGTTTTGTGTTTTGCATTTCAGGGTTGCATCGCACTCAAGGGTTTTGCTGTAACATCGGCGCTCCGTAGCTCACAGTGTATCATCTCCCAATTCACCACATCACACAACCACGTCGTATCAAGTCAAATGACCTCACAACAAACCACATCGCACAACCATACCACGGAAATATAACCAGCCACTACCAAAACACAACCACCACCAGACGGAACGGTAAAGGCTGGTGCACGCGAAAAATTCGATTTGGGATGGCCCTGAGCACAGTCTATAGGCAAATCCTTTTTTCCCCCTTGAGACTTCCCCCCACGGCTCGCCAAAGAACTACATTCATATTCATATTCATATATTTTCTAATATTCATACCTACTGGGGACCTACTCTTGAGACTGTCCGTTTCGCTTTGCCAAGGCACAGGTGCTACGCAAACCGGCTCAACTCTGCAGCCGCTGAGAGAATATTCGCCCTGACTGTTCAGGCATACAACACGCTCACGTATGACTCCTCACGGGTCATTATGTTACCAACCCAAACAATGCACTATTTTTTTCCGGGAAAATCCATCAAAATTACCGTGGATTTGTATTGTTCGATCCGCCCAAAGATGGGTAATTTAATGATCCCTGCTCATTAACGATTTGATGCCTGACTTTTCATTTTGTTCCATGCCAGTGCAACAGCCGCTGTGGTTTTCTAGAGGTTTGGTCGAGCGTCTAGGTGTGCGTTGCACTTAGTTGCAACAGCGTTGCCCACGAAGCCTTCCTGGCACCTGAGCAAGAAGCAAAATGCCCATTGGCCGAGCGCTTGGCTGGTAACACAGTGGATTGGCCGTAGAACCAAGGACCAAACTTCACTGACACAGCGAACTGATCCACGTGGAGGTGGGTCTCAGAGACCACATAACCTGAGTGTTGCAAATAGAATGACTTGCACCTTGGAAACTGTAGGAAAGAGTCACCCAACCTCATCTCTCAAACGTGAAATGGAATCTTTGCAGCAGCTCACATTGCTGAAATCCACAAAGAACAAAAATGCCTTTCGTTTTACCAGCCATCTAACACTATAACTTGTGCATCTCGCGAAGGCCATACCACATTGCTCCAAGAAACCTACCGCGTTCGATGGAGCAACGCAAAGTGCCTGGAAATGCGAGGTTTCAAACCAGTTCTTTACGCATTCGTTCCAATCAGATCACATAATCAGTCAGACCTGATACCTAAAAGGCCTGTGTCGAGTCATAAATCACAGCCCATGCTAACTACCTCATACAATTCACACAAGATGCTGCCGACCTTGGTTGTTGTGGTAGTTGTTGTTGTTGCAGTACTCGTTGATGTAGTTGTGGTGGTGGTACTGGTGAGAGTTGTCGTAGATGTCACTGTTGTTGTCGTGCTTGTGATGGTGGAAGTAGTTGTTGTTGTGGTGACGGTTGATGTTGACGTGAATGTGGTTGTAGTGGATGTACTGGTGGTTGTGGTGCTCGTTGATGTACTTGTGGTAGTGGTACTGGTGAGAGTTGTCGTAGATGTCACTGTTGTTGTCGTGCTAGTGATGGTGGAAGTAGTTGTTGTTGTGGTGCTGGTGACTGTTGATGTTGTCGTTGTCGTGGTGCTTGTCACTGTGGTCGTAGTGGATGTGCTAGTAGTGGTAGTAGAAGTTGTGGTGCTTGTGCTTGTGGTGGTAGATGTTGATGTTGTGGTAGTGCTTGTCAGAGTAGTTGTGGATGTCGTGGTCGTAGTACTCGTCTCTGTTGATGTACTTGTCACAGTGGACGTACTGGTAACCGTAGTAGTGGTTGTGGTCGTAGTTGTGGACGTTTCAGTCTCCGTGATCGTGCTCGTGGTGGTGGAAGTGGATGTGACAGTAGATGTACTGGTTGTGGTGGTTGTGGTGGTTGTACTGGTTGTGGTGGTCGTGGTAGACGTTGTGGTTGTGGTTGAGGTACTTGTAGATGTGGATGTGGATGTGGATGTTGTGGTGGAAGTTGAAGTCACTGTGGTTGTGCTTGTCTCTGTTGTTGTCGTAGTGCTTGTTACTGTTGTCGTTGATGTTTCTGTGATTGTGGTCGTGGAAGTCTCTGTGGTGGTGGTAGTGGTCGTAATGGTTTCAGTGGTGGTAGTCGTCAGCGTCGTAGTCTCGGTAACTGTGCTGGTTGTAGTGGACGTCGTTGTTTCAGTCGTGGTGGTGGTGGTTGAAGTGGTCGTAGTTGTGCTTTCGCAGCCTTCCAACTGGTATGTTTCTGCGTGTTTGCTGCATTTCTGAGTTTTTGGGTTTCCAATGTAGCCTTCTGCGCAAGCTGCTTCCACGGCAAAGCCCTTTAGGCTTAGATCCTTCTCTGTCAATGCATAGCCCGTGGTGTCAGCAGGAGTGCTGCAAAGATCCAGTGAACAACCCTTCAGTTCGTACCTCGTTTTTCATGTCACAGGGATGTGCACAGCACAGAAGCACAGAACCAGAATATCTCCCAAAATCAAGTCGCAACTCTTTGAATTCACTAAACAAAGCCTGGAGGCCGTTGGGGAGAATCAAATTTGGATTCTAGACACCATAGACACAGCCTCCGTACTTGGCCCCGTTGCAAAAACCCTCTCGTGTACCGAGAAACGCTTCTTGATCGGCACCACACGGCAAAGCTGTGGCATTTCCATGGTAGAGTGGGGCACACTCAGCAGCAATCTCAAAGTGGACAAGGGTACTACAGCTCTCCGTCCTGAGAAAAGATCATGTTGACTGTTTGACTCGGTCTATCGAAAAAAAAGTATGTTGACCAAAACCAATACAGCTACAAAGAGAATGGAAAATCACAAAAGTGACGGGCAAAGCTTGACACTGACAGTACCAAGTCTCAGCACATATCCAGAGGTGTCTGACGGGGTCGAACACAGGATCTTTTTGCATCCACTGAGCTTGATGGGCTGGTCTACTGCCTCACACGCCTGTGATGCATTTGACTCAGGTTGTTAGTAATCATGATGCTCACCGAATGCTTAGCCATGTGCATATCAATGGCCGAGAAGGATTTGAACGCTATGATTGACAGTTACTTTGTTTAATTTGTTTACTATTGAAACTTGATTCATCAGATTGATGTTTTAGGGTGGTGAATAGCTTGTAGTCTAAACTGTCTTGGTATTCTGCGCCTCAACCTTTGCATCACCTACGTAGCCCTCACCACATGAAGCCTCAACCTTGAAGGTTGGCACCTGCACGGCCCGACGGTTGCAAGCGCACAACGTCCATGCCAAAATGCACACAAAACACAAGCGCCTATGTTGCAAAATACTTGTACACAAGCCAACGAATGCTCGGCAACTAATTCAACAAATGCCCCACGACCGTTTGATAACACATTACCGTCACCATAACAGAACAACCTCACTCCAAAGTCTCTAAAATGTTCATGTCTTCAAATGTCTTCATGTTATCTTTAAGTTTTTTAAAATACTCTCAGCTTTTCAACTTTTTGAAGCCTCCAGACTTGTGACTGTCACCTTGTAGCCTTTGGTTTCTGCCTCAGAACAAGTTATTATCGTCGTTGTGGTTGTACTTGTCGTTGTCGAAGTCATTGTGCTTGTCGTTGTTGTTGTACTTGTAACGGTTGTTGAGGTGCTGGTTGTCGTTGTCGTCTCTGTGGTTGTTGAGGTGCTGGTGGTTGTGGTGGTACTTGTCACTGTTGTGGATGTTGAAGTTGAGGTCGTCGTAGTGGTGGTAGTGGTGGTACTGGTGCTGGTAGTGGTCACCGTGGTGGTGGTGAGCTTGCAGCCAGAGACTTCATAAGGCTCACCGTCCCCTGGGCATACAGTGGCTTCAGGCTCCCCAGAGTATGGCTCTTTGCCTTGGTTTTGGAGCATCGGCAGGCATTGACAGGCACAAATCCTGGAGACTAGTCATCACTAGTCTGAAGTCTGCCTTCTTTTCCTTTGACAAGAAACGCCAATCCAAGACAAAAAAAATCAACTGAACTGATTTACAGTATCTGATTTGGAGTTCATACTTGACCCGCTTCTTCGAGGTCTATAAACCAAGGGAATGAACAAAAGAACTTTGCTTACAAGGCAAGCTTTCTCATACAGTTTTTCCCACGCCAAGCCACAAGAAACATTCACATCAAAAGCGCCCCGTGCCAAGCTGTGCTCTTTCCTCAGAGCCGACATCACTTCACAGACATAATGGTATCTTTAGTGGACTCAGGATACTGAGGCCCAAACACTTCATACATCTCTGAAGCTTCTGCAGAAGAGCAGAACTCCTTCGCACATCCAGAAAGCCTCAAGAACCAGAAATTGAGAAAGGAAATGAGGGAAGACTCGGAGAACAGCCTTTGGTGTGCATAAAACTTAAAAAAACTCTGTTTCTGCAAAGACATACGTCACTCTTCACAACGACCAACCACGAGCGGGTCTAGTGCAATTCGGCAGCTTGTACGGTGTGAGGTCTTCCTCACACTCTGTGACCTTGGGCGTGCCTTTGAATGCCTTGGCTGCAGCAAGCTACGACCAGTGTATCCAGTGTATCTGGGCAGCTTAGGTCTGATTTTGCAAGGTCCTCAAGTTAAATTTGCCTCTCTGCTGATATGCGTGAAATCAAACCGAAAACTCATCTGCACCCAAATCTAGATGGACGCTACTGTCTGACACTTCTTTTTCAACAAGGAACTGCCTTGCACTTGACGGAAACGTCCAACTCGCCCTTCGTCAAAGAGAGCTCGGTCACAATGTAGTTGGGCATGTAAGCAGGACGTAGACAATGCTAAGTTTCGCTCGTGGCAGGCTCTTCAACACAAAATGGAAAGCATCTTGTTTCTCTTCAGCTCAAGTTTGCAAATTTGAACCGTGACTTGCTCTCCAACCCTTTCATGCTACTTCCTAGCTCATTAAGCATGTCGGCTTAAATTGAGATTTGACAACTTCGGAAAAGCTCGTTAAAAGCTCGTTTCAAAATGGGAAGCAAAGCAAGAGACTAAGTCATGTACCTCTGCAAACAACTCCTGCAAGAACACATCAGCTTTCGCATGTTCAACTGACATAAAGTGCATCAATATGACGTTGACAGAGTTCAAAGACAGGCAATTCAGGGTGCTGACTGGCTGATCATTTGCACAACACATCTGAAATGCCGACGTTGTCCTTTCTAAATGTTCCATGCTTGGACAGGATTCCACTCTCAGCAGTCTTGACTACCGAGCGGAAGTCCCCGTTCAGGTTCACTGCCTTTGGAGAAAGATGTGGTCACATCGCATGTGAAGTTGAAAACCCGGTGACAAACTGAAAAGCGGAATGCTCCAGTCGAACTCTTGTCAACAAACTTTTCACCCCAGCTGCACTTGAGGCTCTCACTACCTTGGACCAGGCTGATCGAAGCCATTTTTGGGTGGTGGTGTCTTGCGTCCCCATCACGCTCGTAACTACCCAGTTCCTTACTTGCCGTCCCTGTTGCTCTGCAGAATTTTGGCCTGGACCACTGGACCACCAGCAACTTCCCACATTTTCTGCAAGTTCTATCAAGTTCCTATGACTCCTATGACCCCATTGGACCCCATGGACCGTCAAAGCTTGTCCTTTGATGTCCTTTCCATATGGCCTGATGAGTCAACAGCGCTGGTGATCTCAAGACCAAAATCTGGTTTTCCGGCGAGCTTGGCTAGCCTGGGACAAAGATGACAAAGCTAGCGGTGCTTTGTAGCGTTTTTTCACAAACTGGGAGGTATCACCAAAATCACCAAAAAACATCAAAAAGGGGGAAGCCGCAGCCAAGTGGCGGTATCTGGATCATGATGTCAAATGCGGAAGAACTTGACACCGTCCAACCTGTTTGGTTGGAAAAAACAACAACAACTTTCGGAGTTGAAAAAACTTCCACGTGTTCACCCCAACAAATCTCACGAGCAGAACTTGAGGTATCAACTCCATTTCTTGCCATGGCAGGCTTCCTCCACTGATCCCTGCAGCGAAAACAACATCAAGCCACGCTGATTCAGTACATTTTTTGCTGTTTGGGAAAAGTGTGTCGAACGGAAACATGACAAACAATGAGCTGCATGAATTCGGTCAAAAAGGTCCCACCTCAAGAAACTCAACAGGAGAAGTGCAAACCTCGGCTCTTCACGCAGTGATTTTCTCAAACCCAAATGGCGCCCTGTGCTCCATGCACCTCTTCAGACGGTACCAAAAAAACAACTTTTTTGCAACTAGTAACCAGGTATTGGTTGCAGCGAAGCAACTGCCTGAGAGTCGCAACTCAAGCATGTTCCATTTGCACTCACCACCTTTATACTACCAACTTCTGCAATGGTGGTGTCCGCATTGACAAAGGCATCCTTGGATCGTGTGCGCGTGTGTGCCACCAGAAACTCTCACTTGCAAAAACGTCACTTGTGCAGAAGAGCATCCGCCTTGAGCTTCAGAACCAATCGTCTCAAATGTGTTGGTTTCTCGAGGACTAGAGCCTCGGCATTTTGCCGGAAGCCCATCATCTTTCCACATAGCACCTGGGTGTGGAATCAGTAGGAAATTCCTTTCCGGAAAATAAGGTGGTAAGACGGTGGAGCTGTCAAAGCGAAAGTAGGTGGAAAATGGACATGGCAAAAACGCAAGGCCAAACATGCAAACATCATCTAAGCTCCAAACAACATTGGCATGAAGAAAGATACTCCACACGAGTAGAACCTTGTTGGTGCCACACCACAGAACCACTTCACCTTCCTACCACGTTGATGGCATTTCATTGGGGTCTATGATTTAGATCTATGTCACCTGCTTGTATGCAATCGAAACAGAATCAGAGAAGCCGAAAAGTGGAAACTTCTTGCCATCAGCAACACTCTGACGACTCTGGTTCAAAAGAACCAAAGCACGGCTCCAACAAGTACAGTCGCCATGTAAAAAGCACGCACACTAAAGCCGAACACATCACCAAATGTCGGCTCCTCTTCCCTAGACCCCAAGGAGTCGAAGAGAAAAGAAGCGCAATTCAATAGTATCTTTATGAAGACAAGACTCACATCTCTGACATGGTTGAACCACTTGGGATTTACAAATGCTTTGTGCAAAAAAAGGAAGAAAACTGGAAGCAGGTGCGGCTTCATTTGAAAGATAAACTTTTTTCAACTATGTATTTCCCAGCAAGCTCACCCAACACCACTGCAGGCAAAGCACTGCATTGGTCCTCATCACCTAGGAGGCTTCCACACTCAAATCACACGACACTTTGAAAAAACTTCAAGGCTTCAGGCTCCGACATTCACAGGTCTGCTTGCCAAGATTCAGGGCAAACTTCCTGCACTTTTTCGAAGCAAAAAACTCTTCCAACGGAGAGAAAACCCCTCAACAATCACAATCCAGTGTCCTGTTATATGATTCTACATTCAGATGTCAGCACTACCCCAATGCAGCGCTTCTTGAATAAAAAATCGCGGCAGAAAGAGCTGAATGGATTGCCTCCCACTTTTGAGTCCATTGAATGGATCATTTGACCGACCAAATGTTGGAACTGCCAGAGTCGCTCTGAAAAGGTTACAACCCCCTTACAGAGTTCACAGCAGAAAAATAATGAGACCCATCACGCGATGCTTATGAACACACTGTTCCAAACTATATACTGCAACTTTGATTTAAACTTAAACCAATGAGAGAATGAATGTTTCTAAATTGAAGGTCCTTTCGCAAAGAGGAATATCAATATTACGTTGCTATTTAGATTTAGCAATGGTGCATAGCCATGCATGTGTTTTCTCCCAGAATGGATCAGCACTAGTCACTAGCTCTGCAAAGCGCTTCGAGCACTTTTCTTTCCGTGTTGCAGGACATAAGCTATACGCTGCCATGAGCTATTTTATCAAACGCATAGGTGCTGAATGGTTTCTGTGGAATCCCTGATTTCAAACTCGGAAATTGATATGTGTTTCATTGTGTTTCTGAGATGATTGGCCCATCTACTGCACAAACCATTCAGTCCCAGACTTGCACGTTCCACTGCAGTTAGGAACATGGACCGCAGAGCAAGTACAGCCTGGACCCTCATGACCAGCAGCAGCAAGAGTGCAAGAAGCCGATCATTTCAGCAAGAAAAAAGGATTCAGATCTTCTGTCTTGCAAAATGTTGGACTTGAACTTCTTGACTGCCATGGAAAGGGAGATCTGTGTAGTGGAGAATCTGAAGTTTAAGACTACGGCTTCTACGTGTTTGTCACTATTTTTCAACATGTTTCTCTACTTAACCAAAAGAAACAGGCTGCTTCAAGCTTCCAATGCGATTCCTGCCTTGGTAAAGCGAAAGAAACGACAATTGGTAAAGCGATTCTTCTTGTCTCCAAGCCTCTGACCTTCTCCCGCTCAATGTTCTCATAGTACATTAGAAACTTTTCTATGGGACCAAATTTACTTCGATTCCAGCCATCCTTGGTGTCACATCATCTGCTTCTGAAATCAGGTCACAAAATCTCCATTCTCAATATTTGAAAATCATGGCATAAAAGTACTTGCTCTAAGATCCAGTACTTCAGTTTTGGCCATGAGCTTGTGATTAATGATGTTGAGCTCCAGGATGGTGTCCCCAAAACGGTAGAAGCCACGATTGATCCTGCACTTCAACGATGGGCCATTGGAGCATGACAAGCCCATGCGTTCATTTTTGCGACAGCGGGCCTTTGAAAAGGAATGGCTGAGCCTGTCCCATTGTAGAACTCCTCTAAACGAAGGTCAATTGGATCCTCCTTGGCATGCGGATTACTTGATCAATCAGGGCAACAAAAAATGGATTCAAAACAATCCACAGAAAGAAGCAACAAAGAAGCGGAGACTTGCCTGGTCCAAGGCTTCATAAGGCACCGAGGGTTGAGATTGAGAAACCTTCCGGAATCCTCCACTTCCCACCTAGCAAACGAGACAAAATGCAAAGTGAAGTTCGCCGAAAGCTGTAAGAGAACGTGTCTTGAGGCCTTTTCCCGCGCTTTGGCCTCACAAAAACATCCACATGGTGACGCCTAGGAATGCTTCGACAAGCGAACACCGTGAAAAGAGTAGCTGCTGCCAATTAGTTGTACAGTTCTTTCTCCAATAAAACAATGAGTTCATGTCCAAGATGTCCACAGGAAATGTGGTTGAATTTGATCACTGCTTTTGACATCACAATGCACTTGAACGGATGTGTACAGAACAAGATGGAAACCACGAACCCGAATGTTCACACGTTTAAGTAAGATGGACCAGCTACAATGAAACCACTGTGCGTTTGTGTCTATTTTTTCTGCAGTTTTTTTTCGTTGTTCGAGATAGTCGAAGGTTGTAGACAAGGTAGGATGACCTGGCAATAGATATGCAAAAGTGGCGAAAAGGGTCATACTCAAAT
This sequence comes from Breviolum minutum Mf 1.05b.01, assembly GCA_000507305.1. Classification (NCBI taxonomy): domain Eukaryota; class Dinophyceae; order Suessiales; family Symbiodiniaceae; genus Breviolum; species Breviolum minutum. The sequence goes on along the minus strand of DF244131.1, from coordinate 8,936 downwards.
AACTGTGCATTTGTCGGCATTTCTTGTCTGTGCTACGATGACCAACACTTCTCTATAACACTCCTCTCCAACACTTCTCTACAACACTTCTCCACAACACCTCTCTACATCATTTCTCTACAACATTTCTCCCCAACACTTCTCTACGACACTTCTCCCCAACGCTTTTCTCCAGCACTTCTCTACAACAATTTTCTGCAACACTTCTCTACAACACTCTTCTCCAAAACTCTTCTCCAACAGCCTTCCCCAAGACTCTTCTCCAACACTTCTCCACAACACCTCTCTACAACACACTTCTACAACACTCTCCTCCAACACTTCTCTTCAACAATTCTCTTCAAAACTTCTCTACAACATTCTTCTCCAACAATCCTCTACAACACTTCTCTACAAGACTTC
>DF244130.1:0-28671 GCA_000507305.1 Breviolum minutum Mf 1.05b.01 | reverse complement strand
AATATACGTACCCCGTAGCCAGTCATATGTATAGTAATATTGTACATTAGCTTACATGTAGCAGTAGCCACTTTTCACACCCTCTATATACAGAAGCGTTGTATATAGTTGTAGTATTGTTTTGCACACGTAGGCGTAGTTAGTTCCTTCCTCCCTTCAGGGTCGAGTCTTAACTTTCGGTACGTGTTGCGCTTTGGCTCAAGAAAAAGAAGCGTTTCTGTTTGTTTTGGTTTGTGGTGTATCTTTCTTTTATTAGTCGGATACCCTCAAACTTGAGTCTTTTTAATTGAAAACGCCTGCGGGTGGTCTCTCATCTTATAGTCTTTTAGGTTGTTAGAGTTGATTGTAGGGTTACATAATATGTAACCTCGGTGCGATGCTCCAATTTTTGGAGTTACACTCAGCAAAATCTACCTCTAACCAGTCCATGGTCACTGGAAGGTAGTATGATGAGGCCTTCTTAATTTTTTGGGGTGGCAGAGGCACGCTTCGATTCCTATGAAAATTGGGGGTAGATCTTCATTTATTGAGCCGATCGTTAGATGCAACCAACCCACAAAAATTTCAGAAAAGCAACCCACAACCCAAGAAAATCTTCCTGAAAGGAAGTCAGAAGCTGGTGCAGTAGGGTTTGCAGGTACAAGATGTACAATAGGCTGTAGGATAAGCTTTATTGCGAAGGCCCCGTAAAATTCAAAACTCAACGGGGCCGATCCATGCTTTGAAAATTCCTTGAGACCGCTGGGTTTTTTTAACGTGGGAAAGGAGAATTGCTTCAGAACAGAGAGATCTGGGTACCGAAAATCAGCCAACGACTAATAGTAGGAACCTGGGAGTGAGTTTTTTTAGGGAGCTACCACCATCAGGTTTCGGGAAATAAGAACCTACAGATGGCGCGATAAAACCCGAGAAGCCTGGGACCCAGCCTTAGGCTTAACATGCTTCATGTCTTCATGGCTTAGTAGTTTGCACTTGCCATTGAGGCTATGGCAATACGCAGCACAACTTCATCATCCCCATCAGCGATTTAGGATCTTGTGGCTTGGCACCAACTTGGGGGGTCGAAGTTCGAAGGTAGGTTTCGAAGTTGATATCTTTTTTTAAAGAACGGTAAGGGAAACTGGAGGTTTTGGGGACGGAAGTTTTTTTTGAGGAATATATATTTGGTCAGATTTTTTGCTATGAATTTATGACTTTGAAAGCCTTTTCCATCAGCACACCTGTAGGTTACCCTTGTCACCATGCCCATTTCACAGACCACATTGATACCCGAAAACTAACAGGTCCACCCTAGGTCGAGCCCCCAACAGGAAAGGATTGTCTCCCAACTCGCATTTTTTCTGGTGTGTGTGTAAGTTTTTAAGGGCGTGCATATGTATCCCTTTCCTCGGGGGTGCATATTTACAACCACTCGTGATCCCAATTCAGGATTCATGTCGGCAAATTCCAGGAGCCCCTAGTGAGACCCATTCCCATACTACTCACACACCACTCCCATAAGAATCCCTTAAAGTATGGAACTGGTATGGGTCCCGCTTGTGGGTCCCGGGGGTCCTCCCTGGAGAAATCCTCCATCGCTTTTGTTTGCCGCAAAGGTGGAGGTCGTAGCACCTCGGTCCCAAGGATGGAAGGATGGACACATGGCTTGGGGAGTCCGAAGCCCTTAGAATATGAGTGACTCATGAAAAATGGGAACCTTTTTTTTTGGGGGAAAAAATCAAACCAAGAAGCATCCGAAAATGGAAGGATAATGTAGATTTGAAGGATTTCACTCAAAAAAGCCTATTTGAAACTAACTTAACAACTTAAAAGCATTTGAAATTAGTTTTTATTTTTTGCAGCGGATCGTTTCCCAAGCATTTTATCAGGGGACATCTGTGAAAATTGCTTTGGGGGTGTAACCCCCCCAAAAATGGGAGCTGTGTACCTCTATTTTTGATTCTAGGATGGAGGACCACCCCAAGACGAGAAAGAAGTTAGGATCACCCCCGGAGGGAAGCCGCTTAGGCCAGAGGGGAGGGGAAGAACCCCAGTTGGGGGGACTTGCTAAACATGGTTCTTAACCACTTACTATATACCTAGGATGATCCTGAGTCGGGTACCAGGTGTTTTTTGTTTTTTTCCTCTCCTCTTCCTAAAGCTATTCCAATGCTATTTGGGGGTTGTGCTAGTATCAATGTGTTCTTTTCCTGCCTGCCCTGTTACATCACCATTTGGTGGGACAATTTTTTGAAAATTTCCATGGAAGTGAGTTGCAGAATGATTGGATCCACTTTAAGTACCCCTCGGATCGGGTTTCTGGGAAGATAAAACGTTAGGCTTTTTGTGGGCCATTTTTTTTACCTTAGCAACGCGAATAATTCCTTAGTGGCGGATAGCTTTCTAACTATAACCTGGTCCTAAAGTAAGCCGGTCATTAAGCACTATAATCCCATACAAAAACTTCAATCTCAACACATGGTCCAATGAGTTGAATTTCAAGGCGGCCGATTTTTGGGTTGTGTTTTTTTTTTCCCTCCCAGCCATTGACGGTTTCAGCGTTAGGTTACAACACACCAGAGCTTTTGAGCGAGTTCGTGATTGTCGCAGCCGTGAATTCGTGCATTTACGCGCAAATGCTTTCCAGGCTTCCCGGGGAAATGATTGAAGGTAGCGCTTCCTACTGAAAATTATGGCCCGGGTTGTATTGAAAAACCTACGTACTTAAACAAACCTTTCTTAGTCTTAGATCCTTAAATTTCTGGCAAGAATGAATGAAGATGTAATGGTTTCCTATTGCGCATGGCGATTTTTCCTATGGCACAGGGTAAGAATTCTGAAAAAATTCCCAGGAAATGGAGGGGAGTAGGTGGATAGTTCGGATTTATGGCATCTCCAGAAATCCGAAATGCTTCAAAGGACCTTCGCTGCTAAACTCCCCCGAAAACAACCATCATGGACACCCCCCGAAAAAAGTCGCCATTAGTTGAGGGGGAGTGGCCATGAGCTGAGTTTTCATGGCCAAGTCCAGCCAGAAATTTTGGAACTCTGAGCTTTTCAAGACTCTTGCAGATATTTTCTCCCCACGTTTAGTTTTATCCGCCATTTTTTTTGATGTGCCTTTGGTTGCCTTTGGTGCATTGTTTAAGTAAGTCCTTTATGGTAAGTTGCCCATACTATTCCCATACCACTTCCATAACCATAAGAGGGTCCCATTGTTGGGGGTCCCTGGCATCACCCTTGAAAATGTTTGTCTTGTTTCGGTGTAGGGAATGGGAAAACTTCACGCAATGGCGTAAGGGTTTACCCGCCATTCCTGAAGGATGAAAGGAACATCCCTCGTATTGGAAGTCGATGGACCCTGGCACATGTCTTGGTGTGATCCGCCGTGAAAGTAACAGTTACCACAGCAGAATTGTTTACACTTTAAAGCTCTTACTGGGTGGTGGTTTCAAAATTCTATATTCTCGACCCTGTTTGGGTACATGATCCAATTTGACTAAAGAATTCTCAGATGGGTTGACACCAGCAACTAGTTTTAAGACTGCCCAATTTTGAGCCCTGAACTTACCATTTTTTGCGGGGGGAACTTCACCCCATCTTTGCGTTACACGCCTGGCACAACGGCGCCAGGTTTTTCGGGCGCCAGTTTCAAGGAGAGCGCCTTGACGGACTGAGCGGATGGGAAGCCGACCAAAAACATGGCCATGGTGTGTGGCGGAAAGGGGCGGTTTTGCATGTAAAGGAGTGGAATTTAAATGATAGAAAAGTTAAAAATGCCAGAACATCTTGTCGATCAGTGCGCATAAGCATACTTGTTTAAGATCATCAAAGCGGACCAGGGAGGAGTCGAGCCTCCAGAACAGTTTGTGCTTCAAACCCTTGGGTCAGAAAAACAACAACGCCCCATCCAGTGGGCAACTGGTCCTGATGATACTGGGGCCCTTCCTTCCGAGGTCAAAGTTCATGAAGCGACCGCAGACGGTCATTCTCATTTGTGAGTATTTTTACCAAAATCCAGCCATTGGTTTCTTTTGGTATATACGGAACAAGAATCATATAATCAAGGAGCTGCTCATTTCCAAAGCTGGTTTTTCGTTTTCCAGAAAAAACTCCATGGTTTCTGGTATATCGAATGGGTGATTGTTTCCGAGACGCGGGCCCTTGAAGTCGCCGGCATTCCGGCATTCAAGGGTAAAACCGTTCAACGTTTGGGGGTGTAATAAATGGTGGAAGGGAAGTGTGGCTCAGAAACTTGGGAAAACCCAAACTCTACAAATCAGCAACATCAAGGTCTTACTAAGCATACTGTATACTTGTCAAAATTCAATCAATTTGCTGATTCTCTTTTGGAACCATCGATTTCACAAAGTTGTTGTTTCCTTGCAACTTGCAGATCACTGGCTAGTCAACAAAAAATCATTGGCCAAGAATCACTGGGTGGTGGTTTCAGATACCCGAAACTTGGGGTAATCATCGAACTTGACGTGCAAATTTTTCAGATGGGTTGGTTCAACCATCAACTACTAGCTGGATTTTGGGAAGAAAAATCACTCAAGGAGCCTACCAGCCTTATGGGAACAAAAAATTGGACCTCTTTTTCAGATGGGCCGATCAAGTCCGCCAAGTAAAATGAACTTTACTTTCCGCACGATCTCAATTTTTCCAGTTGGATTCCGTGGGGAAATGATGCTTCTGATGGGTTGGCTCAACCACGGCAGCGGCCCGAAGCGATCGAGGTATTGGGCCACCTTGGCGTGTCGTGGCATCTGCCTACTGGGCTGGGCCTCTATGTTGGGCCTTGTGGCTTGGACCGAGAACACGCGAGTTTTTTGAGCACCGAAAAGGGAGGCCTTTTAGTAAGGGGAAATGGGACCCCGAAAATTTCACAAAAGATCGTGGTGGTTGGTAAAAATTTTTTTCCATTTGGCCAGAATAGATGGTGAAAAATGTAAAATGACATTAGTGTCCAATCAATAACATTCAATTTTCCATGTGTTTTTTTTTATACGCGGATATTCACGCACATGTAAATATATATATATATATACATATATACATATATAATATACACACACAATATATTTGTAAATTCATATCCGTACCTGAATTTGAAGACTCAATACAGTATGTGTGTCAAAACCGATGCTGCAGATTTTTTTGTGCAAGTCGATAGCATCAATGGTTTGGGGTATTTCAAATTTGTGAGTAATACCTCCGGTGACTAGCGACGAGCTGTTTCGATGCGTCCCACTTTCCCATACACCAAATTTTGGCAATCTCGCAATGGAGCATCCAACACTTTGCTTCAGAAGGAAAAATTACATCTGACCCCAAAATTTGGAGTACACGTTAAAGCTTATGAATGCAAAGTATGATCTGTACCATGTAACATGAATACAGTACATACATCATGCACGCTAAGTATGAGTGATTTGAGGCCACAAAATGGTCCAACCTGCGTAGTGGTTAGCAGGTTGGTCGTCCGTTGAGCCATGTTGACCCTATTCTAAGCCTCTCTCAAAGTGATTGGCTCACATCTTTGATTGTCTCCGAAGTTGCTGAAGGAATAGGATAGGTGGACTAAACTAAACCATCAGCTGATCATTCTGGGCAAATAACAGGGACCGCCGAGGTCACCCGAAAATGGATCCAAATGGTGGTGGTTTAGTAAGGGAATTCCTCCCCAGTTCGTCCAGTTCGCCAGGTGGGTGTGGCTGTGATCCCCACCTACCTCTCACGACTTCCTCATCGCATTGCGGCACCTTGGACCGGGACAAAGGTCGTCCGGGCCGGAAATTTTTCCGTGAAAAAAGATGGTCGCAGTTTCACACCCGGGTGAGCAGTGAGTTTTTCAGGGAAGCCTGGTGACATCTTCGGATCCCGGAAGCTGAATTTCTGGTCCACCCCGATAGTTAACAGTTAACATATCCAACTGATAAAGGGGGGGTACCATTTTTTTTCCAAAAGGAAAGGCTTATGTCTTCGAAACTTCCAATGACCATACTGTTGATGGTTCAGAAATCCCGCGATCACCACTTCCGGGATGTTTTTCAACCCTCGTGAATAATGGGATTGACTACCAACTTCAACTGGTGAGCCGGATTTCTTCCATCAACAGTACCAATCAGAAGTTCATGGCTCATATCATTCACAGGGGTTTTCTTGACTGAAAGAACAAAAGGTGGGTTGTAGTGTGATGAAGTTTTCGAACATTTGTTTGATACAAAAATGGTTGAAGGGTTCCCTATATCTTCTAAGGGTTTTCAATGTAAACAGGTGGAAAAAGCAGTCGGGGGGCGTTTTTTTTTTTGGGGGGGTTGTGTTTTAAAACAGCAGCTTTTCATGAACAGCTTCATATTTTTCAGAAGTCCAGACTTGGCTACCCTCTTTGAAACTAACAACTGAAAATAGGCCTCCCCAATAGGACAAAAAGCATTCCAAACATCTATTTTTAGGGGTAAACTCGCTGTTAGTTTCAGGGAGGGTAAAATGGACATTGCTAGATTCAAGGATTGCTTGGCACCCAGCGATTCGTGGAATTTCCCATCCTCCCTTTTTGGAGGATTCCTGCATCACAATTTCAATGGAGTTTCCTGGTTTCGGGATCGGTATCATATAATCCCCCAATTAGCAGTATATGCCACTTATACACCACTTATATATTTGCCAATTGGGTGATTATATGGTACCTACCACCTATTAAGGGAACCAGAAACAGCTATTGACAATTCTTGTGAACATCAAAAATGGCTACAGCTTTTGAAAGGAATGGTTATATAATATACCTGATACACAAGTGGATTCATCCTTTGAGATGAATTTTTATGAAGATTGCTAAACACTACCATACATCTACCATTTGTTTGAAAAACTAGTGGTGATGTCTTTCTGTTTCTGCTCCAAAAGTCAGGCATATGCTTTCTTCTTGGCAAGTATTTGGATGCTCTTCCTCTACAGCGCCTCGAGAAAATCGCCACGCTAAGTGGATGGGATGATGTGTGGGTGTTGCATGGCATGGTAGTTGAAACAACTAAGACCTTGAACCTTTGGAATCACGTCCTTCACTTGAAGAAAGGGAGCGGGAGTGATTTAGCTTTTTTTTTGACCACTAGTATTCCATACTCATTCTTGAAAATCTGCAGCCATAGTGATATCTTCTCTGGAGCATTTTTTTGGAAGAAGGCAGGAAGGAAGGACCGGTTCGGAACCTGTACCTTTGAAGGTGTGTTTTTATTGAAATCTACGACTGGCACTTGACTACCTGAACTTCTTGACTGCCTCAAAAAATTGCCTTAACACTAGCCCAGTGCCTGCAAGATGAACTTTTTTTTTGGGGGGGAAGGGACATATCCCTTCCCAAAACACGGTTGAAGATGTTTTTCCTTTTGCAAAGGTGAGATATGTATCCGTTCCCTGGAGGATAATTTTTAATTTCCACAATTCTTGGAGAAAAAGTCATTTGTATAACAAAGAGTAGGGGTTAAAAATTTTTTAATCTCGGTATATATTTCGACTTTCAACAAACCCAAGGCCTTCTTTTTTTCCATTGCTGCAAAAATATAATGATCACAAGGTGAATGTCGAATATTTCCACAAAGGTGTTGGGCGAAACAAGAAACTCAGGTGTTTTGGTGATCTTTTTGCCGCCCGCCTTGCGTCGGAAATTTCTCTACCCTGCTGTTCTTGCCTCCTGGTCCTTGTGATTTCTCGTCGTTTCAGGGAGGGGGGAGGGGCCGCGATGTCGAGAAGAAAATTGCGGCAAGAAACCCTTCCCTGAAACCAATCAACATATTGTTGATGGAAGAAATCCCAAGGCCAACCACCTGGGATGTATTTCAACCCTTGTAAATAATGGGATAAACTACTGTACCGTACCTATTAACTGGTTAGCCAGATTTCTTCCATCAACAGCTCGAACCAGTGATTCAGTGATTCATCCGATTGTCAGGTGCTTAAAACCTATGAGTTTTAGGGAGAAAGATGTATCCGACGAGTTGCTGAGTTTGGATTTTTTTCCCACCAGCAAAAGCCCCAAAATTTATCCAAACTGAACCTACCAGTTTGCACCTCAAAATGGATGGTTGGAATACTTTCGCATTTCCTATTGGGATTCGGCCTATTTTCAGGGGTAAGCTTGCTGTTTGCTGTTACTTTCAGGGAGTGTATTTTTTTTGACTTTTCTTCGTTTAAACATGTACAGACCGCCTCGGTGTTGTTGATTTGCAGATTTATTTGTTTGCCGTCGGCCCTCTTGGAACATGACTCCAATGACATGCGATGTCCTATCTGCGGATGAAGGTCTTTGGGGTAAACATAGAACTTAAAAAACGACCATGTCCCATTCTGGAGTTTTTTTTGTTTTTCAATGACATTACCCTTCTTGAAGCTAACATAGCCCCAGAAAAATAGACCATCCCAAAAGGAAATTAGTGTTCGAACCATACATTTTCAGGTGCGAGCTGTTTGTTTCAGGGAGGGTATTTTTTGGGGAAATGATCCAACTTGACTAATTTTTCAACTGGGTGGCTCAACCACCAACGAGTACCACAATTTTTTTGGTTGGTTGAATGGTAGTTCTTGCTACTATTCCTCCCCCCCTTTTTTTTTGGCCCGTTTCGGAAATGAATATGGAGCACCTTTCCAACCGGGAAAATTTAACTATGTATTGGGGGGGTATTTGGTGTATGTGTTCCTTTCTCCTGGCCCTCTCTGTCAGGTTTCATGTAGTCGCAAACCTGAACCCTGACATCATTGATGAGTTTTAAGGAAAGAAGCACCCCCCCAAAGTTCAACATAGCCCCTGAAAAGTCACCTTCCCAAAAGGAAAGGCTTGTTTTCCAACCATCATTTTTCAGGGGCGAACTGTTAAACCTCCGGAGTGTATCGAAGCAAGTACGACCCATGACCAAAGGTATGACACACTTTACAACACCGTCCGTGGACTAAGAACAAGAAAAGCAGACAGAAAGTCTATGGTGACTTTGAATCATTCACCCTTAACCTTACATTGTTTGGGTTGATGCTATGTTGTGGTCCCTGCAATAAGGGGCGTGTTGGGGAAGTTTTGCGGCATCATTCCCATGATGCCTTCCAGCCTATTTTCACAGACCCCTTTCGTGGCCAAGATTGTCCCCCCAAGGCCGTAGTTTTGTGGTCCTCCATGACGATCTATGGAGCACGATGCTGAGCGATCTGGACGGACACAGCAGGGGCCTAGAGCAATTTTTCTTTGGATGTATGTACGCTTAACGATTGAGATTCCTTGTGTAGTAGTAACTGTCTCCTCTCAATCTTTTTTCCCTTGGGAAATCTAAATAGCACATTTCACACGGAAAATGACAAAATAATCCTGGCGGTGACTGACATCCTCGTGATCCAACACATGAGCATAATAAACCGTGGTAAGGATCCCTATTAAACAACCAGTATAATGGAATAAACCCTCATTATTTCCATATAAAAGGAGATGAACTCATCAACCTAATATACCGATTATAAGGATTCCTGTTACCTCAAGGTCAAAATAGATGGCTTGCCGATACCAAAAGGTAGGTTTACGTAAAGGGTCCTGAAAAAAAAACAATATGTAGGGACTGTGACTGTGCCATCTATTTTTTCAATTACTGCTGCTATCAAAGGTGGGTTTTTTCATCCGTGGTTTTTGATGACGTCGTTTTACCATCCCAGGTTCTCTTCAGCATCAACATCTGCGAGCGGCTCTGTGGTGGCGCCACCTTTGACCAAGAACCTCACACACTCGAGCGCCTCGGGAGAGATCGTTTTTTTTTTTTTTGGGGGGGGAGAAGCAAATGGGGGCCCTAAATGTTAGCTACATTTTCCTTTTTTTAATGGGTGGACTGGGGTGGGTGCAAAATTTGTTTAAGAAAGATTTTTTCCAACAAAAAAATCCGAGAAAGGGCATGATTTGATGAACACAAGTTTTTTTTCATTTTTTTTTGCTTTCATTTCATTTGAAGAAGAAACGTTTTCGACCAATACAATATGTGGCTTCTTTGTCAGGGGAGATGGACCCAACAGTTTAGCGAACAGACGAATGAATAGAAGACATTTAGATTATACAAAGTCCCAATAGTTTAACTTTACCAATAAATCCGCATTTATATATGCAATATATGTGCGACATACGGTGCATATTGATACACATCCCTGCTCAAGTATCTCACAGCATATTTTTATTTATTGTTTCATGTATCTCAACATGTTTTGTTTTTTAAAGCACTCAGATATATTAATCTATAGATGCATTTTACTTACAACAAAAATGTAGGTGCACCGACTGGATATAAGCTGCCCCTTTTTCAAACATATGCGCTACGTCGTGACCAGTTTACCGACCGAGGATGCAACGTGGTGTCATGGCCGAATACAACAAGTATCGCACCTCGGTGTCGACAACGGGAGATTTGAACCGCTTTTCAAAGGTTCGGTCACCTCCGATTAGGGGAATAAAAGGTCTTTTTGAATCAAATTTTTGTGGGCGTCCCCCCCAAAAAAGGGCAGAGCTTGAATCAAGCCAAAAATCCAGGTGATTCAATTCCTGACCTTTTTTTTCTCCTCAAAGATTGGAGGTCACTTGATCTTTGAAGGGGTCACTTAACTATCCCAAAAAGGTCACAAAGAATTGGCAGGAAGGGACAATTTTTCACTCCAAACTTCGTTTCCTTTCTTCTATCAAACTGACTATTTGGCCGGGATAACTGAGCCAACGGGCCCAAATTCATTTTCGAAAAGAGTCAGCAACTCAAAAACATGTTTTTTTTCCCCATTTTCGGTGCTCAACTCTTTTAAAAACGTGGCTACTGTAGCTCCATGAGAGGTTTTCTTTACAACAAAAATGCCGCTGATTCCAATTTTTTCTCCCCCGAAATTTCTCCATGCTTTTTTTTTAATTTCGTTTGGATATGGGAAATCCATAGAGGTCCAGGAGTCAAATGATTTGACGAAGTGGAGATTAAAAACATGAAGGGATGGGATGGTTAAGTAGTACATGCCGAGGATCGCTGTGAAGCAGATTTTCTTTTTTTTGGCTGCAGTTTTTCCAGTGGAAACCAATGGTTTTCATAAGCCCTACTTAGAGGTTCAGGATACTTAGTAAGTGGATAGTAACCAGGGTTATAACCCCTATAAGCCTATAAGTGGGTTATATGTCCCCTAACTAGGGGTATAAACCTACATATAACCAGTTACAATCCGTATCCTGAACCTCTAATTAATCATAAGGCCGGCCTACTCCCTCGGGTAGGTGGAAAACCGGGGGGGGGGTGGGGGCGGTAGGTTGACCGTCGCCATCAGTTTTTAATTGTGGAGTTTATGACTGTAGATGGATGTTTCCAAAAATAGGGGTAGGCCCAAATCATCCATTTTAATAGGGTTTTCCATTATAAACCATCCATTTTGGGGTACCTCTATTTTTTGGAAACACCCAGGTTCTTTGGATTTTGCAGTGATAAAATTCGAACATATTAACTAGATTCGCCCGCTTACCCATCCACTGGTTTTTCATATGGCCAAATGAAAAACCATGAGTTTTTGGTTGTGTGTGTTGGTTGCCCAGAGTGTCTCATACAAAAACGTGTGCATTTGGGTGTCCCATACATCGTCTTAAACGAGGTGAAGCAACATTACCCTATGGACACTCAGAAGATCATCATCCCACAAGGCACCCTCCTGGGAACCAGCACATCCCCAGAACTTTTGACTTTTGAAGACCATTTTCTTTGTGTCAAGGTGGGATATGTACCCTCCCTAAAGCTAACATTAGTCCCTGCAAAGAAAGCGATGAAATCCTACCCCGTTTTTAAGAAACCATGACATTTTGGGATCCCGTCCTAAACCAACTAGCAAAACGGATTGCAATGTCAATTGTTGAGGTTGGTGCCTCTCCATTGAGAGTGTGGCCGAATGGCTTCTGGTAGCCTTGCAACCTGACGGCTGCAAAAATCCACACGGGGCCCCCGACAGGAGCTTGAAACGTTTCAAATCTTTTTTTCACTGTTCCCAGAAAAACGCCCAGCCCACCCCACAAAAAAAACACGGTTTAGGAGTACAAAAACATCCTGTTTTTGTGTGTGCTTGTTTTTTTTTCATGGAGATTCATGAACATCTTTGGCTTTCATTTTGATGTTCGAACATTGATCACCCTTTACCCAGTGATACTGTGGATGGAAGGAATCCATCCCTCTAACCACCGTTTGGATGTAAAAAACTTTGTAAACACAGGGTAAAACTGCCAACCTCAACTGGTTAGCCGGATTTCTTCCATCAACAGTACTATGGAGCAAGCTGGGATAGAGACCATTTTTTGACTGCGCAATACTTTGGAGCTTTTTCCTGTGTGCTAGGTATGGTATAGATACCTCGCAAGACACACCACTGTTTCACCCACAACACCCACAAGACCCACAAGGAAAAAGGGAATTAGAGTGAAGGTAGTTTCATAATGCACCCCTAAAACTGATGTTGATTGAGTTCCAGTGATTTTTGTTGAACCAGACTCCAACTATTGAATCATGAAGTCAGGGTGAATTTTCCATCAAAAGGAGTAGTTTAGGAAGGGAATTCCAACACTCCCCATGCAGAAGTTGAACTTCATTTTTTGGAATCACAGCTATTAGCATCACGGGCTTATAATCATGGGAACCTAAGGGGCTTCCCCCAAGAAACCAGGCCTTGTTAAGGGACTATTAACCATTGGTTTCCCTTAATGAGGCCTTATCAGGGCATGATTTCTTGGGGGGGGGGTGGCATTGCGGGGGTTTGCTTAGGTTTCCATGATGTGTCAAAGATCCCACCTGCAAAAAGGTGGGATGTTTTCATCTATGGTTGTGCCCACCATCATACCTCTAACTCCCTGAAATGTCATGGTGAAAACATGTGAAAATAAGAAATTCGGTCTCCTGGCAGGTTTGAAGCTGTCAAAATTCTTGGGGGTTGGGTGTAATTCTGGGATAGGATCTCCACCATGCCAAACCCACCGTGCTTTTGGATCTTTTTTGCATCTGATTCAATTATTTCCCTGAAAAGATACCCCAAACTTCCCCTTTCACTGTTTCACCCCCACACTTCGAAAGAAATTCCGAACCACAAACTGTTGGTGAAAACGTTCGAACTTGGTATCAACTCGAGGGGGCCCTTTGGGTGAGATCTTGGTCGCTGAGGTATGCCTTTTGGATCCTCCTTGCTCCTGTCGGTAAACCTCAGGGGACTTGTTGTTTGAGAGGAACATGGACGGAACTTGAAGGTGTACAGCACCCTTCAGGTCCCTCCAGTAGTTACCTTTCAACGGCAGCCGTTTTCCACACTTTGGCCAAAGATGTTTTTGAGATTGAGTTCTGTTTGCTGCGTTTACTTTTGCGGATCCTCATGTGTTACATATCTATTTACAGCCTTTGTTTGTTCTTATATTGTATTTGTTTAAATTTGATTTTATTTGATTCACATTTTATTTCATTTGATTCATTTGTTTACTTATCTATTCATTCATTCTATTTTTTTTCGGCTTTGCCGCTGCTCGCAGGGATCAGTTTATTGATTGTTTCTGACATCACAGATGAATTTTTCGCGAGATCCTCAGCAACAGGAGAACAACCACAGACAAGAAGGAGATGAGAACCCATCAGCCTTTCAAACGTCCAAGATGTCAGCAAAAGCAGTTGAGAAAATTGTCAAGAAAAAACGCATTACAATTAAGACCCTCAATTTATTGATACTTTCTGGGGCTTCTCTTCTTCATCATCATCCGATTACCACCCTGTGGTCGAGATTTGCCACGATTCGACGTGGTGAATTTCCCATGGTGCGCGAGTCCCGCCGTCGAGGGGAGGGTGGCGAGCCGCCTGCGGGTGAAGGGATTGAAGCAGGCAGAGGGTGGACATGTGGACGGGAGAGACGTCCGATGTTGGTCGTAAAAACTATGGCCAGTCAAGAGCATGAGCACATCCACCCGAAACAACTACCCTCCCGCGAAACTGACGTAGTCTCTCAAAATTAGTGGTTGGAAGATGATGTTGTTTCCTTTTTGGGATGGCCTATGTTCAGAGGCGAGTTGTTTGATTCAGGGAGGGTGAGACACTTCGAAAACATTGAACAACTGGGGGGTTGGAAGATGAGAGGTGTTCATCGCACCTCCGTCAAGTTGACCCACGAGTTTCTCTACGAAAAAAGCCCGTTCGTTTGTTGAACGGCTGAATTTTCCCCAAATCATGTTGCATGGAAGTGGAAAATGCTGACCAAGCTTATCTAAAAAGGGCACTTTTTTGTTACAGGTTTTTCGATCTGAGGTGAGATACCGCCTCTCCCTCCAAAATTATGGGAATGCTATGTCACGTCAGATCCCAAAACTGCCCGACCCCAGTGTTTCAGGTGCCTAACTGTTGATTTTCTTTTTTTCTTTCAAAAAAAAAAACGATTTAAGTCCCTTAAAACATCCCATGTGTTTTCATAGTTTTGTCCTTTTTTTTCGGGTTATATACGTATCTCCTCCCATATCCCTACCTCCTACAGCCTTCGTTTCAAGGGGGTTTTACGTCCCGGGTAACCCGCGAAGGTTGCCGTGTGGTGGTGCTGAACGGCCGCAGCTTCCCGAGCTTTCAAGCTGGGGACCAGGGACGTGTGATACGTGTGGATAAGGAAGCCTTGAACTGCGAGGTGTCGCCGGGGGTCCGGGGTAGGTTTCGGAAAATCAAGGTGGTGGAAGGAAGATGGTAATCATACATGGATGTTTCTAAAAATACTGGTACCTCCCAAATCATCCATTTTAATAGGGATTTCCATTATAAACCATCCATTTTGGGGTACCACTATTTTTGGAAACACCCATATATCCCTGAAACTAAAAGGCAAGAAAAAACCACTGAAAATTTGGATGGTTTTTAATACAAACCTTTCCTTTTGCGATTCGGTCCCTTTTTCAGGGGCTGTCAGTGCTAGTTTTAGGGGGAGTGCATATATGTATATTTAGGCATGCAAGTTGTGTTGAAGGACGAAAGTCAGCTTGCGTCCAGCTTGGGACTTTTGACACTCTTTCAGCATTGGAAGGTCTTGTTTGATGGTGCGAGTCAGCCTGTCCCCGTGGCTTTACGCCATTTGCGTTTGGCCACTGCCGCCGGGGTTCCCGCTGGAACCTCCAATGGCCGGGGGGTCCCCGCGGAGCTGGAACCGCGCAGGTGGGGAATGACCTGAGCGGGTTGGGTTAGATGTATTTTTCCCATTGGAAATAGCTTTAGCATAGCTTTAGCTATGGGGGGGTTCTTACTTTCAAGTATAGGGGTGAGAGGGTTCCATGCTATTGGGGGGTCTATGCTAGTATATATGATTTTTTAAAAATTACCATGGATGGTTTATCAGTTAGTAATGATTGTCTGCCTCGGTTCGGGCACCGCGGAAGTTGTTGAGTTTTTCGGAGCTGGAAGTTGGGCATCTAAAATCCAGACGCCTCATGTAATTTGCGCCTTTTAAACCTCGCCTTGACCGTATGGCAAGTGATTTCACAATAGGCTTCCTCACCTTGCGTCGTCAATGGTAGTTTAGTGACGGGCAACCTGTTGACCTGTTATTTTGACCTTGATTTCTACCGGCCGGGCCCCTAGGGCTTTGATTTCTGCACATGTGGTGTACTCCTTTGAAAGATATATTTTTTTTTAGCCGGGGGAAAGCAACAATTGAACAATTTATTTGCTAGAGATACGCTTCTGAAATTTCAGCCTCTATAGGCAATGCAACGAAAATGGCCCAATTTCACATGAATGGCCCGTATCATGTGGCAACTTTCCCCCCCCGGCGCCCGAGGAAATCGAGCTTATCGGATGGCAGCCGCAGTCGTTCAGCCAGCCCCCGGCGCAGTGTGACGATCGAGCCCGTGGCCCTGCAAGCGGAGCCAGGCTCCCAAAACCCCGCGCTGCCACTGGAGCAACGCCTCCAAGCCTGCGAGGTGTCAAGATTCGGGGCTCATGTCTTTTAGGGTCTTGGGCAAAGGGATGGTGTATGGCATGCCAGTTTGTGGGCCTTACCCCTGCCCACAACTAAAATGTAAGTCCCCTAATAGTTTTTGGTGGATTAACTAAGGTGAGAACCATAGTGGTAGTCTGGGCCTCCGAAATTTGCAAGTGACAGCTCCCTCCCCTTTGAAAAGGTCATTGTATTGTTTCGATTTCCAGGCCGCTTTGGACAGCAGTGTGCAAATCACGCCGCGCAAGACGCCGCAACGACGCAGTGGGATCGGGGAAGACTTGCGAAACGCCCAGCCTTTGGAAGAAAGGCTGTTTCAACTGGAGCAACGGATCAAGAACGAGGCGGGGAGACCTTTGAGGAGATCAGTTTTTTTTCTCGATTCGATGAGCGAGTCAGGTGAATCAAGATGCCAGTACTGTACTAATTGGGATTTCACTGTTGGTTACATAGGCTATCGGTTGCAAAGGTTTCCAGTTTTCGGGACAAAACTCATTTTTTTTGAAGATCTAAGGGGGGCCACCCCCCAATGCCACCATGCCCCCCCTGAGGTCTTATTAACGGATGACCAACCACCATCATCCCTTTTCTTGGGCCTAAAGAACTTGATTCCTGGTTTTTTTCGATGCCCTGGGCCGGGGTTACCTTTCGGAAATAAGGTCTTCTTAAGGCCATAAATAAATTTCTGGCCCCTACCGGAATGGTCAAATTGGTGGTTTCGGGCCCGGTGGTTCGGGATTTTACCGTGGTACCCGAAAAATCCCAATGAATCCCAACCACCAACCGCCCCAAGGCACCAATTTGACCCATTCGTTGACGGGGGGGTTGATTTACGGGGCGGCGTTTCAGCATGACCTTACCTCTGACTGGAATTGAGGTAGAAGTCTTGGCCAAGCAGTTGAGGGAAGCCATTAGCTTTGGCCAAGCGCAGGCGCGAAAAGCTGGGGGGGCTCGGATTGGTGGAGGATCAGCCCACGATTGGGGTGGGTACATGGGATCAGTACCGAAACCCTGAAAACTGAAAACTAAGATGACTAGCTGGAAAATCACCGTTTGTTAATGGGAGATACATCTTCAAATTGTTGGAATTTTCCATTGTTTATTGTTAGTCTTCGGGCGGAAAAACATCTCCCCATGACCAACCACTTAGTTAAGTGGGGGGCCCATCCTCCAAGCAGGGTGGATGATACAATGTTACTTCAAATTGGAACAGACAAATTTGCAGGTATGGATAGCCATCCTGGACCTGGATTTGGTTTTCTTCTATATTTTGTTGATATGATTTTTTTCTCCTCCTGAAGCTGCATTATTCAATGATTTTTTTTTGTCGTAGTGGGTGTATATCAAGCAGCTAAAGGTGGAAGGCAGCGATGAACGGAGGGGGAATGAAAATGTGAAGCGACCGAGGAGGTACCATTGAAACCATGAAAAAGGCTATCCAGGTACAAGGGGAAAAATCCAATCTCAAGACCAGGTCAGTTGTCCTACTTTCCCCAAACTGGCCAGCCCCCCAAAAAATAAGGGTATAACAGCGGCTGCCTTCTCAACAAGGCCACCGTAAGAACTTGTTTTCTTTTTGTTGTTGTTGTTGTTGTTGCTGTTGTTGCAATTTTTCAGTGCTTCAAAAAATCCTCAACAACTCCTCCCTTTTGACCAGGCCCCAAGGCCTTAGGACTAGAGTTTTACCATAAGTGCGTTGCAAGATTTTGCCACTTTCAGGAGTCGAGGGCCAATGCCTTGCAACGACACTTGCAGATTTCGGGTGTTCCCATGCCCGGCAGTGGTACCATTCCAGCAGCACCCTCGTCAATTGGTTCGGGAGGCGACCGGGGTGCGTTGGGTCGTGGTCAGGTCGTTTGGAGATAGATGGTTGTTGAAGGTAGCCTGTGTCTTTCCAGAAAGAAGGATTTCATCAAAGGGTGGTGGTGGAGTGATGAAGCCTAACTAGGTGATGGTTTCATTTTTGATTAAATCTTTACCCAGAAAGTTGGGGGAAATGATGACACCTGACAATTTCTTTTTTGAAAGGAATTGACATGTGATGGGTTGTATACATATGTATGTCAAGATATTTGTTTATTCCTCCTGGGTATATATGTATATAAATATATATATATATATACATACATGTAGATCATAATGTAAAGGAATATACGGTAGAAACCTTGCAAATAGTGGTGAAACAACTGCCAATTCACTGGTTATACTTTGTTGACCGTGGTTGTTTTTGTAGGGTTCTTGCTTTCAAGCCTTCACGCCATAATGGGCACCGGAATTCGTGGCAATCTTGATTGGCAAAGTTAACAGAAAAGGTTATGTCTCGGTTTTTTTTGGGATTTTCAGCAGCAGTTTGATGAACTTCCTGTTGGATACAGATCCTGTTTTTAGTTTTTTTTTTTTTGGGGGGGGAGGTTTTTGAGATTTTTCCGATAATCCTGGAGCTGATTGGCCAGCCATCCATTTAAAGAAAAATGGGTTGTTTGGTAGTTGAATGATGAACCACATTTTTCTCAGATGAGGAGAAATGGTTCTTCAATAACCATTTCCATGAATCCTAAAAGTGGTGGTTTGGAGTTCCAGGATGATATGATATGTTTCTGGAGCCAACGGCTCTTAAACAGATGTTTGGGAGAGACAAAAATCCATGGAACATGTAGAGACTCTCAATCATCCAATTGAAACAACCCTTTACAAATGAGCAGTGCTTGATCAAAACTCTGATTGGTTGGGTAATATATAGGGGATTCATCCCTACCCAGTTATATAGGGATAATTTCGAAAGCCATGACCAACGAGTATACTCTTCCTGAAACTAACAACCATAGCCCCTGAAAGTCAACGGTTGGGTTCGATCAAATTCCTTTTGGGACGGTCGATTATCAGGGGCAAACTTGCTGTTAGTTTCAGGGAGGGTACTTGGAATGTCATCCCAGGACTTGTAAGTGGTTAGGATCACCCCCATGTATAAGCCATGAATGGCCATTTGTAAGGGGTCCCACAACCCTACTTAGGGGACGAAAACTAACCATGGTTATTAACCACTTGCAAGTCCTGGGATGATCCTCCAAGTAATGGAATGTCACTGGTGGCTTTTGTTGCTCAGCTTTCAGGCACCACCGGGGTATTGCTCCTATATCATTCTATAATCATATAAACGCTTTAGATAATAAGGTTTGCCTATATATATATAATCATAATTATACATTTACATTTACTCAATAAGAAGTATATATAAATATATATATATATATATGATTATATATGTATTATAGCAATCCCTATATATGACACACATCCAACATCTTTTTTTAGTTGTTCTTAAAAAAAAAGCTTCGTAACGGGTCTCCGTCCGTCGGTCCAGGCCCCTTGTACCTTTCCGCCGCGCTGCCGCCGCGCTTATGTGCCACTCCAACTCGTGGAGGTGCTGCGGGAATCGTGGCGGCAGCACCCGAGGAGTGCGTGAGTTGTGGAACACAAAATGTACCTGGCTCCAACTTCTGTATGAAATGCACCTTGGACCTTCTGGGATTTTTTTCCACAGATTTAGATAGATGGTGATTTTTTTATGGTGATTTTTTGAGAGATATGATTTTTAATTTCTATTTTCACTTTGGAAATATCCTGGGGAAAATGGATGCAATTGGACTACTATTTTGTCAGATGGGTTGAAACCACCATCTCGCAAATGTTCAAATGAGAACTTTGAAAGTACAAAAAATCGGGCCGCGAGACGAATCGTTAGTTATAAATGGTGGGGTGAAATGATGAAATGGAGAAACCTTATAAAAATGGCCCAAAATAAATGGTTTTCACGGGGGTTTCTTTCACCCCGAAATACTGTAAGTGGAGTTCCGGAACCCTACTTACAAGTGGTAGGGAGCCCATTTTGTAGGCAAGGGAGAAGTCAATTATACCCCAACTTGGATTCGTTCTTTTCTTATTGTAAAGTAGAAAGGTGAGAATGTCAGTGTGTCAGTTTTGAGTCGAAATGTTTGGGGGTTGCGGTTGGCAGGTTTTTCATCAAAAACAGGCTGCATTATGTATATATATATATGTATATATATGGATGTTTCCTAAAATGGTGGTACCCAACAACCATGGTTTTCCTACTAAAAATGATCATTTTGGGGTGTTTTGCGGGTGGTACCATTTAGGAAACACCCATATTACCTCAAGGGCTTCTTGCTGCAAGCTGAAGAAAAATTGGGAAGTCGTGAATTGCAGTCTGACTCCTGATGCTGTCATCGGAACCCAGCCATCATGGCAAGTGAAGGCTTTTCATATGGACCCGGCACCTGAAACAGAAATCCATTTAAGCAAATGGTAGTTTCTGAATTGGATGCTAGCATTCCAAATCTTTGCTGCTAAACTTCCTGGGGTGTAACTATCATGTCTAGTCAACCTATTCCCCCCCTGACGGTGCCCCCCCAGAAATAATAGCCAGCCTTATGATCATGGCTTATGAACCATTGTTTTCCTTCTAAGGCCGTCTATGAAACCATTGTTGTTGAGGGGGTTACTTGGAGGATCATCCCTTCCAGTAAGTGGTCTCTTTTCCACGGTTAGTTTTCGTCCCAGAAGTAGGGTGCTCGTCTAGTTATAAGTGGCTTGGTCTACCCTGAGCACTAAACCACTTACTGAGTCAAAGCCCATCCTCCAAGCAGGGCTAGGTATGGAGCCAGAGTTGCACATGGCATGGTTTTTCCCAACCTGATCACTAACCATTATCCCTTGCGGTATCCCCCCCTCACTAACAGTGAAATAATAATCTGTTCATCTTTATGAAGGAACCCCTATAAACCTTCACTTTCCACTGTTAGTGGGACATGTATGATTACTGGGTCCTACCATGGTTCTTTTTCGACGCCTGAAGAAGCGGGAAGCGTTTGGGTCCATTACGGCGAAAGTGAAAAAAATCCACGACGTTAGTGGGCCGGGGATACCCCCAAATTATCCCAATCATGGGATGATCCTCCAAGTACCTTCAAAACCCTTCCAACCCGAAGCTCTCAACAACTTCTGGGCTTCCGAGGTGGTGCAGGGCAGGAGTCAGCGTTGCAGGAGGATCAGTCCCGACGGATGTCGTTGTCGGCTTCCGCATCCACGACAGCCAGCCAGAATTCATCCTATATCAGAGGCGCCGGGGGAGGAAAGGGGGTTGGGAAGGGATGCTTACTTGGCCAATGGCTAAACTTTAAACTTTTGGGATTACATATTTAGTAGGGAAAATAAAGTTCAAACTTTTTTTCAGGGTTCCATTGGCTAAGTGAGGATGGGAACATTTTTTTTGAAGGATTTTTTTATTGTGGATTTTTTTTAGAACGGATGGGCATTTTTGTGGAAGGGTTTTTTGTGTTGGATTGTGTTGTGTCGGGGAGATTTTTCCTGTAAAAGACTGCCTTGTACCATGCCGGTGTTGCATCACCAGTTGATAGGATGGGATGGTAAGGTGTATTATTGTATTCCCCCAAAAATGTATCGGCTGGAACCTGAAACCACCTCCTTTTGAAAAGGACTTTCATCTTTCAAACCTTCATTTTGGGGCTGTGGCCATTAGTTTTCTGGGGGTGTATGAACGGAAATTGTCGGGTTGATTCACTGTAGAAGAACCACTTCCTTTTGTAGCATGGGGGCCCGGGTTCCATCACCAGTTGGTAGGAAGATTTTTGTTACACCTCTTTTCTTCGAGCTTCCCAGTTCAAATGAACCATGATGCCACGTTGGAGAATCATCTCATGATTTGCAAAGTGGAGTGTCTTGGTTTACCCCTGAGCACTGAAAAAATCCCATTTCCTCCAAGCAATTTTCAACACGGATGCCATCTACCGAGGTTCGTCTTACTTGGCTTCAGGTCCTGCTGGTCCGGGTCAATCGGGTGCCTCCCAATTGTTGCAACCTACCACCATGACGCCTGCACAACCACATCTCTTGCTATTGCCACATGGACATGGACATCCTCAAGGTTGCCCACATCCAGGTTCAGGTTGCCCACATCCGGGAGGTTGCCCACCACCCGGACCTTTGGTCATGGAAGAGTGTGGTGTATCACCAGTGCATAGTGCACACGGATTGGCGGCACCACAAGTCTTGACTCCGAGACTCGTCTTGCCACACCGGCCTTTTGGCTAGGAAAAAAACGGCAGGTGGCTCATGTCGCCACCTTCAGCAAGATGCTCGAGGCAATTTTTTGCCCCGAGAATTGGTTGGCCAAGGGATGGGATCAATCCCATCTGCAAATTGAAATTCATTTTGTGATGAAACAATTGGTACCATAAGATCTGGCAAAACTGCAAAATTAGCACATCATGGAGCAGCCCTTCAGGTTACAAAACCGCCAATTAAGGGCTTAAAGAGTCAAATAAGCTCCATTCATGATGTGCTGAAAGGTTGAATAGTTGAATGCATTGATAACGCACCGGAAGATTCTCTGAAGATCTATAGTCGAAAAAAAAAAACCGGGCCAAAGCAGTGGCATGTTTGGGAGGGGGAACGATGTTGGTGAAAATTGCTGCATTTTTTTTTGGGGCTGGACAGCTAGGTGGTGGTAGATAGTTGTTTGCAAAGTCTTTTTTTTGTAAAAGAAAAATTGCCCTAGCGAATCTTTGGGGAAAATGATTCCCCTTTGTGACTTTTGTGCATTTTCAACGGGTTTCACTTCCCGCTGAGGTGGAATCAACCCAGAGTGATGATGTGGGCAAGGAGTGAGTGTTACAAGACCGGTAGGAAGAAAAAGCCAAAAGCAAGCCGATGGTTCGGAAATCTGGCATCCACCAGTTGAGGTTGGTAGTTTATCCCGTTATTTATGGGGTTGTATACATCCCAGGTGGTTGTTTGGGATTTCTTCCACCAACAGTAGGTCATGACCCTCCGACTTCAGGCCTCATGAAAATAAGGGCCTCAAAGCAGGGTTTACATAATATAAGGCCCCCCAAAGAAACAAGGGTTGATATACTAGCCGGCCCCATCAAAAGAAACCAAAGGCATAAAAAAGGCCCTTTTTTTCCGGCCTTATTTCTGGAGGTGTGGGGATGGCATTGGGGGGTACTTGGAGGATCATCCCATGATTGCAAGTAGCAACTATGGTTAGTTTTTGTCCCCTATACATAGGGTTTGTGGGACCCCTTCCAAAATGGCTGGGCTTTTCATGGCTTATAAATAGGGGTGATCCTAACTACTTACTAAATGGGATGATCCTCCAAGGAAGTGCCACCCTCAAAACTACCCCCACTAGAAACAACGGTTTTATAGCCGGCCTTACTAAGGGAAACCAATGCGTTAAGAACAATTTTAATGAGCAATTGCTTCTGGTTGGTGGGAGTAGTTTTGACTGGGGTAGTTTGGGGGAATCATCCACCAATTTTTTTGGGGGGGGTTGGGTTGGGACTTCGGACGCAGAATTTCAGCATTTGGATCCTTCAGAATTCCCATAAATGGTCAGCTTGTAGGAGCTGGTATGAAGAGAGCCGAGAAAATCCGGAGGGGCCCCAGAAAATCAGGAAAAAAACTCAGTTCGAGTTGGAGACGTTGCAGGGTTTTCTATGGTTTCTTCGATTCTCCAGATACACCATCCATAGCGTCATGCTTGAATCCTCCCAGTCGGGTCTTCAAATTTTGAGCACCAAAAAACCCACCACCAAAAAGAGACACAATTTTGGGACCTGCAATTTTTTTCCACCAAAAAAACGGAGGGTTTTTTTAGTTGTGAAACCTGCCATAGCTGAAAAATCGTCGCATTTTTTTTTTTGGGCTCCAAGTCTTTGGGATTTCCCTTGCGCCTTTTTGGACTTCGCCAGGCCTGGGTTTTTTGGGACACAGCTGGGAGCTTCGAGAAAAACCAACACGGTGAATTTTTGGGTTTTCATGATTCGCGAATGAAATGGTGTGGTATAGTTGAGAACAAAAAAAGGTGGTTAGAAGGATTGATATTTTTTTCTAGAACCAAAATTTGAAATAAAACCAAGATATTCAGAAACAACTGAGTTCCCAAGCAAGTTTCACATCTGGCATGGAGGATTTTTGTGTGGATCGTGTCCTTGACCGTTCACCAAATCCCATCCATTTTTTCTTGTTCAAGCTGTCTTCTTTGACGCCGGAGCTATTGAAAAGGCGCCTGGCTTAAAACAACAGGTGCCCCCTGTGGGCACCGGTGATTCAGGCTGTGCCCTGGCAATAGGGAGCCATGCCTGTGAATAGTTTGAACTTGGAGACAAGCTCTACCACTGTTCAGGGCTCTGTCTTCGAGGTGCCCAAGAGGTATCGGATCGATGAGCCTATGAGCCATGGGGCTTATGGTATCGTTGTATCTGCTGAAGATCATGAGTTGGAGGACAAGGTGGCTTTGAAAAAAATCGAGGGCGTCTTCGAACACATCACCATTGCGAAGCGCACTTTGAGGGAGCTACGCATCCTAAGGCATTTGCAACATGAGAATTTGATGCAGGTGAAGAACATCTTCATGGTGGGTTCGAGAGAAAATTTCAAGGAACTATATGTGGTGTCAGAACTTATGGAGACTGACTTAGCATCAACTTTGAGATCCTCGCAAATGCTTACTGATGATCATTGTCAGTTCTTTCTGTATCAGATTTTACGTGGCATGAAATATGTTCATTCAGCTCAAGTGATTCATCGTGATTTGAAACCACGGAATTTGCTGGTGAATTCCAATTGTGACTTGAAGATCTGTGATTTTGGCTTGGCACGGGTACGATTCTCTGATAAGGAGTGGGTGTGCCCTATGACTGAGTATGTATGCACTCGATGGTATCGAGCACCAGAGGTTTTATGCAGTTGGACGGACTACTCTTGTGCCATTGATAGTTGGTCCATTGGCTGCATTTTAGCTGAGATGCAAACACGAAAGCCATTGTTTCCAGGGCGAAGTACTCAGAATCAGCTGGATATGATCATTGATTTGTTGGGATCACCAGACTCAAAGGAATTGATGAAGATTCCCAATGAGAAGTGTAGGAAGTTCATTAAGTCTTTGCCCGTGAGTGCTTCCAAGAATTTTGCGGAGACCTTCCACATGATGCCATCTGCGGCACAAGATATCCTACGAAAAATGATTCGTTGGGATCCTGAAAGCCGTCTCAGTGTGGAAGAGGCAATTATGCATCCATATCTCGAAAAACTGCATTGTCCAGAGGACGAGCCCACACGAGATGCATTGGATACTACTGACTTCGAATTCGAACGACGAAAGATTACATTGCCAGCTCTTCGCGAGGAGATCTTTAGAGAAGCACTTGAGCATCATCCAAACATCAAAGAAGAATACGATTTGGAAGTCAAGGCTGGTAGAGAAAAGCCACATGACATCACCCAATACCGACTCTTGGTGCCAGGTGAGTCGCAATATTCCTCTGATGAAGAGTCAGGTGAAGATATTTGAGTGGAGCGGTGAAGACGCCTGAAGCGACTGAGGGAAAAACACCTGGGATTTTCTCCAACAAAGGTACCCCCCAGGATTTTTTTGACCAGCCCTATAAGTGCCACGATTCACGACTATACATTGTTACATCTCGTGTTTTCATGAAGCGAAAACAAAAACCATGAAACTTTTCATGCTTCCAGATTGGGGGGTACTTTTGGTGGCAGTAGTTTCTGGTGGCATTTTGAAAAAACCACCAGACAAAACGTACGAAGGGAGCAAATCTCGAAAAAGTTGCAGCACAAAAAATGGAGAATAGCTAGGGAGCTGGGGAAGGGCGGAAATGATCAACACGTTTCGCTGGTGGTTTGCTCACATTTTGTGACAATTTCACCCCGATCCTTGGGGGAAATGATCCATTTTGATCCATTTTGACTAATATTTTCCAAAAGGGGTTGAAACCACCACCTAGAACAGTTTTTTTGTTCTCTCTCTCTTTTTTTTGTTTTTTGTTTGTGAAACATCTCTTGAAAGTGATTATTGTGCAAACATCGCATAGATAAATAGTTTCAGGTAGTATGGAATTTGATCATCACAGCGACCATGAATAAAATTGAGCACCCCAGGTGATTCAAAGTGACCTTTTTATCCGCCAGTTGAAGGTCACTTAGCCTTTGAAAGGGTCACTTAAGCATCCCAAAAAGCCCACAAAAAAGCATGTTTTTTTGGTTGGTGGAGGCAACTTCCAGGTTGGTAGTTCACTTTTGTTTTTCTCGGTGATGGGGTTTTGAAACCTCCCTAAAACTAAGCAGGGCGAAAAAGGAAGGTCGTTTTTTTTCCCAAACCACCATTTTTAGGTGGGTAGTAGCGAAGCGATTTTGTTTTTTTGGGGGGAGGTTTCTTTCACCTGATGCTGTCCGGTGGTTAATCATCCTTACCTTTTTCGCGAGAAAATCCTTGTTTTTTTTCATGGATCGCAATTTGACCTGGTTTTTCGCGGGTTTTTCCCGTTTGGATGCCGATGAGATGAGATGAACACGCAACTCCCATGGGGTGTCCAGACTACCCCACCGTTTTTTCGGCGGGTGCCAGGCGGAGCAGTTGATTGGGAGCAGAAGCTTCGCCTTGATAAATGGCAGCTGAAGCTTGGTCATTTTCAATTCCGGGGAAGCAGGGACAGGTCTACTTGGAGGATCTACTCCCAAGACTTGGAAACACCATAGTGGCTTAGTAGATGGCGCAACTCCCAAAAGGTGGCTTAGTAGGGGGCCATGATAAACCAATACATGGGAGTTGTGCGTTTTCTACTTTCCAGGTGGTATAAGTTTTTGAATATCCCGTTTTTTGGTCAGTTTTTTCAAGGGTTTTGATGTTACTTGTGGCATTTTTTCCCAGTGAGTAAGTAGTTAAGTACTTAGAAAATTAACCCCCATTCAGAAGCCATGAAAAGGCCATTGGAAGGGGTCCCACAACCCCTATTATGGGACTTGCTAGCCATGGTGACTAATCACTTACTAAGGTCTTAATATTTGGATTCCTTATCCTAAAAATATATCAACTCAACATTTCCATGGGAATCTACACCCAGTAACTAGGGATGGCCCCATCCCAAAAATATCTTCATATCTCTGGTGGTGCGGAGCGATTTTCATCCTAAGTTGGGGGGGGGGTATTTCATCCAATTGCTTCGTGACTTCAGTTACCCTCCCTGAAACTAATGTAGCACCTGAAAATGGACCGCTGGAAAAGGAGATTCCTATTGGAAACCACCATTTTCAGGTGCTATGCTAGTTTCAGGGAGGGTAGATGTTTTTTTGGGTCAGTTTTTTGTTTGGGGGTTCCATTGAAAAAAAAAAATAAGTGGTGAAACTTCAAATATCTTTTATTTTCACCCTGAACCCTGGGGAAACGATCCAATTTGACGAATATTTTTCAAAGGGGTTGGTTCAACCACCAACTAATCGCTGGAAGTCATTCCCAAAATTATCCAAACCCTCTGGGAAGGTTGGTAAGCTAGCTGGTGCTGTGGGCCGGAAGGGAGCGTTGATTTGGCATTTTGCGCGATTCGGGTATCCAATCTAGAAAAAATCCCGAAACATAATAGGGAGTGATGATTTGGAGCGATTTTTGCGTTTCGATCAGCACGTAATTGGTGGTCAAAGTGCATCGGCTAAACCATCACCAAAAGGTACTGTAGGTTAATACGGGGCTTACGTAAACCAATGCATGGTAACTGTGCCATCTACTTTTACCACAGTTGGATGTTATTTTTGGTCGGCGTTCCCCAGGCCAAAGTGACTCACTTTTCCACAGTTACAGTAAACACTTAGTGGGAATTTGAAACGAAGATAGTAGACGACCAAACAGAAGGAAAAGAACGGCAGAATCAATCAATCAATGA
This sequence comes from Breviolum minutum Mf 1.05b.01, assembly GCA_000507305.1. Taxonomy (NCBI): domain Eukaryota; class Dinophyceae; order Suessiales; family Symbiodiniaceae; genus Breviolum; species Breviolum minutum. Next base: position 949 of record DF244130.1, on the reverse strand, counting down.
TAGATTGTTCAGATACAAGCTGGATATCATCCTGTTGAACTAAATTTAGTTCCCCTGAAAGGAGCATTCTTCCCCAAACATCCAGTCTTTTGCGGCTTCTTCTGACAAGTATGACGTGTAGGTCCTATGGAAAAAGAAAACTCATCTTCGCAACGACCGTAGGAGGGGACATGTTAGTTTCAGGGACTGTACCTTCACACCACCCTAAAACTAACAGCTAGCCACCTAAAAATGGATGGTTGGAACACGTTCCTTTCGGGGCTTGTCCTATTTTCAGGGATAAACTTGACGTTAGCTTCAGGCAGGGTAGTATCATGTAGTATCACTTAACTGTACCCACAAAGTAGGCCCCTACTAGTTGCTCAGTTGGGGCCCTTATCCACTCCACTTCTAGGGGTGAATTAACCACCGTTACCCATTTTATAGGGCAATTTATAAGGGCCCCATGTCAACTCCATCTATTTTACTATTCACCCAACTTGCCGCTTCAATTCGACGGTGTTAAGGTGGACTATGAACAATGGCAAGAAGAAACCCCTCTGCCTCCAGAGTGTCACAGCTCAAGAGGAGTTTACCCTTTTCTCCTCCTTGAACCAATCATGGTGGAAGGTTGAAAAATGGTTTGTTTCTCCAAGATATTCGTTTCCCTGAAACCTAACAGTTTTTTCGCCCGCTGAGAATGGACTAGACCCTTGGAAAAGGAAATGCCCAACTTGGAAACCACCATTTTTAGGGGCTTTGAAAAGTTTTAGGGAGTGTAGTTTCCCTTTCATTTAAGGAATGTGTTCTACCGAATCATGATTGATGCGAAAAAGTCTTCCCGCGGGTGCCTTCAGCGAGGGTGAAGGAGTTGTATCTTTTGAGAATCATCTTTTTTTTTGGGTCAAGATGTGAGCAATGAAAAAAGGCTCGTTGGTTAGGTTATATAGGGGATTATAAAACTACCCAA
>DF244129.1:0-28124 GCA_000507305.1 Breviolum minutum Mf 1.05b.01 | reverse complement strand
GAAAGGGGGCCTATCCCAGGAGTGGAGTTGCAATGCGGTTCCGACCAAAAACAGCAGAGCCTGTCGTCCTCGGGACAGAGATCTGTTGAGGCATTGCAACAAAGAGGGCACGCTCGTTCCCACTGCGTTTCACCGCAACTCGTTTCTGTGCGGGTTGCTAAAAAAGTCTGCACAGACACGCATTTAGGGAGGAGTGAGCCAAGAAAATATTCACCAGTAGCTGCTCCATGCGACGATATATATAGAATATATATTGACGACCAGGGTACAATGGATGTGTTGAGCTCTGCTATCATCACTTCAGTAGATCGTTTCTGTTTGGAATCTCATTGAAAACACGACAAACACCACATACATGTATATGTGTTCTCATTAGGAGATCTTGGCACGAGATGCGCAGATCGAAGAAAAGTGGCTAAGATGCAAAGAGGATTTCATGGTTTGAAAGGTGGGTGAAAATTGTGGAAATCATTGACAAATATTTTTTTAATATTTTTTTTCACGGACGTGGGATGCGCGGCTGTGCATTGGAAGACGGATGATGTACCGCCTTGTATGATTAGGATGCAATCTACTCTTGTTCATAAGCGGTTTGGTCTTTTTAACTTCAAGCCCAACTTGAGAACAACTTGAGAGATTGCTGACTTCCATGATTCTGCAAAACTCAGTACTCGGAAGTCTCCATTTAAGTCATGTTTCCTTCCATGAGCGCCATCCTGCTCACCTGCAACCAAAAAATCAAGGCGAGTGCAGGCCATCTCCCAGGTGGGATCTCCGGGCTTCCAGTTTTGGTAGAGCGGAATATTCAGGTTTGGAACCTGCATCTAGATCATCAATATAATTTAACACTTTACAGGTGTTCATAATTTTTTTCGCTTGATTGTTGGCTGGTTCATTCTCGCAATTCGGGAAGATAAACGAGTTCCCGGTGATCCAGTGTGACATTCATGATCACCATAGACTAGATCATGTAAGATTCAGTCAGATTCGGGAACCAACTAGTCCGGTTGGTTTGACATAACTACCAGGGACAGTAACTTTCCATTTCATTTACTGCACACAATTCTACATATCCATTCTAATCATACATCATACAATGTAAAGACTTAAAACCAGTTTTCAAACATGAACTTTTAGTTACTTCGGCCACATGCACGTGGATTTTTCCTGGTGTATTTTCAACACCACTTTCACCAACGAAACCTGATCAGCGGTTCACAGCGATTGATTTTGCCGTTGAAATCATTGAAGAAGGCAACGTTTGAGGATTGATAGATGCAGGATTGCGATGAATGATGATTTTTTTTTTCCGAGCAGCCCCCCAGACAAATTTCAACATGCAGCGAAGACTTTTAGATGTGGGTGCCTTTGTGGTGATTTGCGCGGCAAGAGAGTTCAAGAAGCTTTGGCTTTGTTAAGATTTGGTGTTCACATGTCTTTTGAATCCTAGTGTTGAGGTGAGTTTCTCGTCCACCACCCTGTAGATTTTGATTTGAATTCTTGGCAGGGGATGATCAACCAAGCTGAAAAATACGAAAACTCTTAGGCTCTCATGATCATTTTCTCTTTGATATTTGAAGATTCAATCATCTTGCAACTCATCAACCATCCATCCAGAATCTCAATGTTCATCAAGAAGTCATATCTGAAGATTCATCAACATCCATCAATTCCCTAAAGAATCTCCATTTTCCTAAGATGGTTTGGAGGCCACAAGTGCAATCCAAGAAGCTGAGTCCAAATGCTCAGCAGGGTTGAGACGTGTTGAGACATTTGTGGACGCGAATGGTGTGGGATAGCAGCTAGCAGCTATCCACCTGGTGCGAGATGATCAACATCTATATTAAGATTAGTATGTTCATTGATTCTTTTGACAAACAATATTTGGAGAATTGCATGCAATTACCAATTGTTGGGTTCATACACTTGAAAAAAAGAGGTGACGGTGATGTAGACTCTAGAGTTTCTCGAATTTCATTGGCCCAGGGGGCCCATCCTCGTTCCAAAGCCATGCCGACCACCGAGCCCAGCTGAGGCTTGGAAAGGGGGTCTCAAAGAAACCACAGATTTGGTATGATTTGGTCATATTTCGATATATTTAGTACAATATGACATATGACAAACAAGGATATAATGATAATGTCAACATGCTTTGAATCATCTACTTTTTTGGGATGAATGTTGAGCCACGGCCATTGCCTCCCAAGGTATTTGGATGTCTAGGACAAGCAATGATCAAGATGTGACTTGAACAATAATATCCACATGGTAACTTTAAGATAGAGGAATCCTCCGACATTGACTAGACATTTCAGGTTGGTGAAGCATTCTAATTCAGCCACACAATATGATTGGCCCGAGATGAAGCAGAATCTGTGGAAAGCACGCAGCATGTGCACAGTTTTGCCAGCGGTTTGGTTTACTCGAATCGATGCGAATTCATGTCTCCTTGCGCTTGCCTGATCAGGTGACTGGCGCAACAGCTTCGTTGAGAGCTCAAATTGAGCAATGTTTTGGGTCCGTGCTTCCTTTACCTGACCAGCTTGATGCCCTATGCGTTTGTTGTTGCTTGATATTCTTTGTGTGTTCCTATCCGAAATGGTCAAACAAAGTTCGTTGACAGAACTGGCGGATCATGCTTGATCTTCAGTACAAGAACAAGATCTGAAAGAATCTCTTTGATACTTCCCAACCCATCGCCTGTTCCACTTGTTTTGTCTATCATCCTGTGAATGCAGCAAATGATACTGGAATATTACATACATTACATACTTCCTGGATGTTACCGATTTCGCTTGGTAATGCGGGGCAGATCCATAGGAACATTTCATCCCTTCCCCACTGGCACCTCCATGCAGATCGAAGGTCAGATGGTCAAGTGCTGGTGGACCAGGCACTGGTTTTCAGAAATTTCTTGTACGATGAGTACACTGATTTTGCTCGTATCTTTTCCCAAAATTTTAATATAAACAATTCCAATTCTCCAAGTAGGTAGAAGAGCATATCAATCATTGGCAACAGTTTACCATTTCAATCAACTCCAAATTCTGAGTTTCAATTGGCAAACATCTGATAGGTGATGATGCCGCAGCCCGACACCTAACAAGATAGTGTTTGGTTTGATTTTGTGTTGTTTCCTGAAACTTGAAACATCTTGAAATCATGAAGCCATGTGAATTAAAATCTATTGAAATGATGAAAATGACACAATTTGCAGGGCAATAGCTGTGATGTGCCAAAACGTTTTGCCTTGAAGCTTGACTCAGACAGGTCAGTAGCTGGAGGGAGCGAGGTGTGACGCGTTGCAATGGGGGGGTTTGAATGGGAATTTTGGATGTTGCTGTTGATGCTTGGATTTATCATGACAGATGGCCAAGAGATATATTCTACATGAACCATCGTGAACCCGTACATTAGACGATTTAGTCGCAAGCCTTTCATCTTGGGGGAGGCAATGCACACAACTATCCGCTTGCAGAATGCACGTATTCTCCAACTCTCTGAGGTGGGGTGAAGGATTGTTACCAAGCTATGGACAACGTCATTGCCAACATGGTTGTTGAAAACAAGAGGTGTACAGAAACACAGTATGTTGTTGTTCTTTCATGTTGATTTAATGTATGATGTGATGTAGAACCAAGGCATTGCAGGAGACATTGTCGCTTGCTGTCCCTTTCCTTGTCTCGAACGTCATCTGTGTTTTTTTGATCACAGCAACTTTGCCATGTTGGCATTAATAGTGCTGAAAGAAGAGTGCCATTCTGACCAATCAGCTTGGGGCAGACAAATTGGAAGAAGTACTCCTACATTTCCTAGCACCAAGGCCGAAAGGTCGAGATACTATTTTATGCAGACAGAAACGTTTTTTTTCTTCCCTTTTTTTTGCCAATCCCCATAATCACCAAATCTCCATACAAATCCGTTAGCAAACAAATCCAACATGTTCCCTGAAAACCCGTGTTTCATGGGTTCTATATAAAAGGATTCTAAGTTTGACGGCCAACATTGATCGAAGTGATCCCAAAAAATTGCCGCCGGCCGTGTGCCGATGTGCCATGGGTATCAGTACCTCCTTGCCAGAGCTCGAAGCATGTGCCAATGAACCTCGAAGTGCCATGGCAAAGAGAATTGGCAATGAAAGGAATGGCCAGTGGAGTGAGGGCTAACACCTTTTTCGCTGCCAAGTTTGGCTTGTTTTTTTTGGTATAGCAAACAGCAAGACTTGGGTCACCTGATGCCGTGTTTTGTTTGGGAAACGCACCCTATTTTTGCCAACATCTTTTTATATTTTACCATATTTTGTCTAGCACATGTGCATCCAAACCTTGCGCCTGCATGTCATAGTTCACCAAGGTGTTTTCCACTCCATTGCTGACTTCAACCGCAGCTCGGCTTACAAACATGGGATTGAAAGATCGAAAATGTTGAAGTCAGTCCCAAAAGTACTATTTTTTCACTGGTTTCAAAGTGTTGGTTGCAGTATACTGTGGGCAATCCTGATTGTATCACATGTCAGAAATGAGTTTTTGTGAACTGTAAAACCAGGTTGCTTTATTCTTTTCCTTCTCAATTCTCTTACAAACAGGAACCTTAAACAAAGGAATCTTTGTCACCGTCTCTCGCGACAGAAGACAGCTGCAGACCGACCAAGGTTATTCCACGCCCAATGGTGCCTTGATCTCCTCGGACGGGCTCCTGGTAGATGTGGCCGAGGAGGGCAAGACGTGCTCAGTGGCATCCAAATCCAAAATCCATGCGCTCATCCCTACAGGTGAGATGGGATGGAAACAACAGGTGTGAGCTGGATATGTTTTTTTTTAATTTTTGAATTCCGCTATAGGAAAAATTGGATAACGAATACTTTGTCAGCTGGTTCTTTGTGGATGTCGATATTACCAAGCTGTGAGGCCTGAACTTGGATGCCCTCTTCCCTGGGGATACCGTGCACTTCACCATCGTCAAAGTGAGAGGCTATGGCGACATTGACATGGGATGCCATCGTCATCCATCGTCAACGTCAATGAAGAAGTTTGGTGATCACCATGTTTCCCATGTCTTTTAGCGTTTCAGTATCTTTCAATATGTTTCAATATGTTGAGATGTTGGTGTGCATACAGAGGGGTTTGGTGGCTGTTTATGATATCTCTTTTTGCAGGTCGGAACTTCTTCGTGCGGCTGCAGCTAGCGCAGAGGGGATCGTCCGGTCGAGTCCTTTGCTGCTCGGCATAGGGTCGATGCAACATGAAGCCAAAGAATTGGTTTGTGTACACCTCTTGCCTTTTGTCAACTGGATGTCCAGATGTACAGCAATATTCAAGAAACATCTCAGGCTCTTTCTCCTTAGTTTTCTGTGCTCTTTCTCTTTTTCCATGGTCTTTCTCGTGTTTTTCGTGCTATCTCGTTGTTCTTGTGCTCCTTCTGGTGCGCTTAGTGTTTCGTGTTCTCGTGCTCTTTCTCAGGCTCGTTCTTGTTCGCGTTTTCTCATGTTTCATGTGTTTTTTGCCGTGCTGTTTCTCGTGTTCTTTCTCGTGTTTTTCCAGGTGCCCGTTCTGGGGTCATCTCGTGACTGGTTTCTGTCAAGAACTGCAATTGTTTCATTCATTTTGCGCATTTACCAGTGTATTTGCAGCATCAGACATGCAAAGTTACATTTTTCCAACGCATTTTTGACCCCAGAAAATGAAGGAACATGTAGTCTACATTTTGGGATGTCGGTCCCCATTAGGGCCACTAAGGGGTTGGGATAACGAACCGACGGGTCCGTTGGGTGAATGGTCGGGCTACCTGTGGCTGTCAACAATGGTTGAAGGGGTGGGTTGAGATGCCAATGCCAGGCCCAACGGGGATCAGTCAGCAAAGACTTCGTCACTTGATGCGATGGCTTCCCGAACCCTTGGAAAAGGTAGTGAATAGTAAGGGAACCACTTGAAAATACCCAATGCAATTCAATGCCTCGCGAGATTTCATGCGACGATTTCGAAGTCAAAGAGGCGAGCCAAACTGAGGCAACGTACCCATACATCCAAGAATAGCACTGCCGCTTTTGGCTGGCTGTGTCATGTCTACGTGGAAATGATTTGTACCAATCAGTACTGCTACAGTGGCTGCTGCTAGTCCTTCACCCAAGGATCGATTAGTATCTCCCCTAGCTGTTCCTTTGATCGGAGGATCCATGGTTGGATTTAAGAAAAACATAGACACCAAGGGTTCTTCCATCAGTATCCCTCAATACTACTTTTTGTGGCGATGGGAATCCAAAGCCTCAATGTGAACGGGTAGCGTGAACTCAACAGTTAGGCTCTGAATATCTCCGCCCTTGCCGCCATTTTTTAGTATCTCACCATGAACTACAATATATGTTGGATATTGTTGGATGATGTGCAGTTTCATAGTCATAATATGTATTGGCTCGTGTGGCTCTCAGGTTCTCACTCCTTGGAAGACTACACCATCTCTTACAGCCAATACCTGCGTTGCTGTGGCGTTGCAGCACAACGGGAGCAGTTGGCACATCGCTCCTTGTGGGACTCCCCTGTGTTTGCGCGTTACTTCCAATGGCGGAAGGTGCTGCGGAGATATGTGTGTCACGTATCCTCAGTTAGAAAAACAGAATACATTCATGATTCACCATGCCACCATGCCATGACTTGGTGTCAGCCTATTTAGATCTATTCAGCCTCATGTGTACATCGCATTTGTATGCATTTGTTGACATCAGATGGCCGGATGTTTCACAACAATAACCCGGTACTCTGGTGCATTTCAAGTCCTACAGTTTCACAGGTTGACGTCCACCAGGAATATACCTGGCCGAAACTGTGGTTGATGCAGGTCAATTGGATGGGACGCATCAGGCATGTCATGGAAGCGGAGGACAACCACTTTCAGGCTGGCGGGCACATGCTTCTTCAGAGCATGAGTTCCCTCGGAGCATGGGAAATTCGATTGATTTGTTGGTATTTTGCCTTCGACATCATACCCTGTTCCCATGGTGGAGGTTGGCTTTTATCCTACAACAAGATCGGGTGCGATTATTCCGACATGAATCACCGCAGTAGATGTGGTATGTCAATCTGCGTGGGTCATATCATGGATGCCCTATGTCATCATTGTTTTATCAGTTGCCCGCAATTTGGGAGATATCGATATATCTGTGGTTCCATTGATGTTTCTTTTCAATGCCCCACCCAGATCAGCAGTGCAAGGTGGCTATCCATATGGAAGTACGTGCGGGTCGTGGAGAACCACTTTACTTGATGCTTGACAAGACGCTGAAAGACCAAGGAGATACAGAATGCTTTCTCTTATACAAATTTGGTATTAGGATGTAGTGATCATATCCCAACATGTTCAAACTGATGGAAGGTCCAAGTGTGATATTTGATATCAGACATATCATGTCAATTCATGTCATATCCAATCAAAACATCATTGAATTGCAACATTTTGCTAGCAAGAACCGATTTGAAGCCTCCAGATCCAACCTGATTTGGTTAGCAGGACCGCGGTTGCAGCCGGGCCTTTGGATTGCGTTTCTTTGGTGATTTTCCGGGAGTGCTGGAGACTTTTGGATTTGCTCATGCTCTCCTTGACCACAAGAAATCAAACAACGCAATAGACTTTTCTTATCTTCTGCTTATAAGAGATTGCTACTTTTGCACCTGTAGGGCATTTGAAACAACTTCAGTAGTTTCTTGTGTGTGTGTGTGTGTGTGCTAGCATAGCCCCAAAAATTGAAAGAATACATCATCCTGCCGCTGCTATCCTTTACCACATATCTAGAGCTTCGAGCAACCAACTTCGTCAGCATCAAGACCAACTGACGACATGTTGATCACATGATTTCTGGGCAATTTCTAGCGACCTCAGCCGACCTCACCCCACATCGTGGTTTTGAGAAAGGGAATCCTCCCAAGAGTAATCCAAATTCAAAATTGAGAGATGATTTGGGAAACCAACAACTATCGAGATCATCATGATGAATCAAGCAACCAACTTACTCAACGTAAAATCTTTGAATTCGGATTCACTTTTAATGACCAAAAACACTGAGGTTTGATGCTGAGGTGCTGCGTCAAGGTGGTCCTTTTCTTAATTGGCACAAGCTGCGGGCCTTGAGCGCAGTGGTCTTGGTGGATGCTCAGTTGGCTCGGGAGGCGCCAAGAAGACGGGAAGCATGAGCTTCAGATCCGCATTTTTTTGTGGACTTCTTGTATTACAAAAAGACAGTTTATAAACAAATACCGTATATCAAAAATAGTTCTGTGCTTTTTGAAATGTTGTATAGTATCTTTTTTTTGTGTGAGTTTTGTGACATGTTAATTGTGCTGGCCCTTTAGGCCAGGCATGAAGCTGTGGTTTGGGAATATCATACGCGATGATACACGGCAATTAGCAGGACCTGCTGGAAGAGGATACCTTCGAAGAAACCAATTCCGAGGACGGGAGTGTTTAGAAAGCAGTTGTTTGCTGATTAGTTGATATAACTTGTTGTATCAATTCTTGTTGTCCATATGTCTAGGAGAGTGGGATAGCCCCACGTGACCATCTTGGACTTGTAGAACTTGAGTGATTTGTTGAATCACGTTGAATCTTCACTTAAATTTGATTTTTGTAAGCTGATTTAAGTGAAGAGTTCTCCATATATTTGTTGCTATTTCAAACAGTCTCTTGTTTAAATCTTCAGAGAGCATGAAACTTACCGAAGCTGATGTGAAGCAAATGCGCACCAACAGGATGTTTTCAGGATACCCTGTACCAGACCAGAGCAGATCACACACCTTTTGATCTGCGGTTGTGAACAGTTTTTTGGAAGAGCACCAATTTGAAGACATAGCGCATGTACTTGCGAGAACTTGATTCTCATTTGTGACCAAACAGGTGCCTTTGTGATCTTTTTTGACCTGTGGACCTATGTGCAGTAGTAAATTGGGCTTCAACCCTACTGTCCTGCCAAGCTCCGCGCAAGGACTCAGTTGAATTGGTAGAAAGCCCTCGTGTCGCAGAGGACTGGACGGGAGGATTTGGAATTAAATAAATTGCTGCAGATCGAACCTCCAATGTTCAACCCTTTGAGATGAGTGTGGTTGACAACTCAGACTCCTCTCCGAGGAGGCACATCAAGCCTTCGTAGATCCCGCAGTCGTTATTTTTTCAACATCTATTATAAAACTATAAAGTGTGAAATAATTTCCTGGTGAACTGTTGGTACTTATTGCCTTCTCCAAAGCATCGAACCCGATCAACCCGATGCACCAGGGAAGTCGAAAAAGACCTCGAACAGATGAAGCGGAGCAGCGTTGCGAAGCGGAGCCCGAACGCTTGTGCGTGGTGTGTCAGGCACAACCCAGTGATGCTCTTGGTGTCCATGGTTCTGAAATCAGGATCATTTTTGGTTGCAACACTACAGTCTATTATTTGCCAAGTCAGGGTACCTTATGATTATGATGATAGTTTGGCATCACCGAGTTGGATGGAAAACATACCGCGGTCGTTATTGCAGCTGGTGGCTCTCCTGTTGAAGGGAATGGTATCTTTATATACATATGGCTGCACAAAGCCGCCGACTAAAACATGGCACGGCAGGATAGCATGAAGACCCACGCCTTCTTGCCGTGTGGGTGTCTTGGAGTTTAAGTCTGGAGGGTTTCACTATGTTTCACTGGTGTCATTTGGTGCTCCTCTGAATGATTCGATGATTCTATTTTCCATCACGTTATAGAAATTGTATGATTTTATATGTCAATAACTATATCCATTGCATACTGAATATGTCCGAACCCCTTTGATAGGCTTCAAAATGCTTGCATCCAACATCGCCAGGCGCTTCTCAGTGTGTAAGTATCCGAGGCATTTCTGTATTTGTGAGCGTTGTGCACAGCACATTTCGCATCATCCTCGTGTTTGCCCTTTGTGTCGTCGAGCAGTACGAAGCACCTTGGCAGCTTCATGTCCGAAGGGAGGTCCGAGATCATCTGATGCTAACGGATCGTAGTGGTATCATGTTGTCATGGTGCCGGTTTGTCCATAGTGCCCTTTGGTACACTTGGTTCTTCAAGCTCCCCAAAAATCACATCAAAGCAGCAGACATTAGAGTTGGTTCTTGTGACAAAGCGATGAGACACGGGCTGACATGTGGGGAGGATTACAACTTTCTGGCAGACCTGCAAGAGATAGATGTGTGTTGATGGCATAGACTTCAATTGCTTCTATAAAAGAGGAGATTGACACTATCGATAGTGATTTCACAGTACTTTTCCAAGAGCGTACAAGTGTTTGATAAGATTTTTTTGTCTCCTACTATGACTTGTGAGTTGCCTCCACCTGAACTTGATTGCCTTTTGTCCAGAGGCACCGTCCGAATCTGGGAATGAGCTTCCACTGCAGCGCCATGCACGAAACCGTGTGGCTGAAAAAGAATTGTGAAAAAGAAGTGGAGCATGCTGTGACGCATGATGGATTTTTCTAAGTGCAGTTATTATTCCTCGTGGATTCCAAGATTTCAGCATCATATTCCCTCAAAGAAAATGTAGCCAATCGCCTGGATGAATCTCAAATTGGCAGGTTAGATTTTCCGGCAACCATTTGTGTGGCACACTGACATCTTCACTGTGGTAAGTGAATGTCCACACGATATTAATACGTACATATTAATACGGATTCTTTATGCATAGACCATCTTTGCTACCCTCCGGGAAACTAGAATACATCCCACCAAACGCGAAACGGCAAAATTTCATGGACTCAAAAGTGCCAAATGGAAGGGCCATATGTGGTTGTTCTCAGGAGGCTAAGTCTTAACAAGCACCAAATTGCCGCGGTTTTAGGCCTTGCCCAACCATCATCGGTTTGAAACATCAACACCTCGGCCAGGAGCTCGACAAGGCCATCGGTGAAAGTTTGGAAAAAGACAACGAGGTGCCTTGTAGCTTTTGCAGTGAAGGCTCGGAGATGACATGGAAGCAATGCTGAGATGATTTGATCTCCCCATTAGGATGTGTTGGGTGTTTTGGTCTTGTTTAGTTTGGGTTGTTTCAGATGGACCAAACTCTCAAACCATTGGTGATGGAAAACGTCAGAGTCACACACACACATAGCTTTGGAACATCTGAAATTCACCAGAGGATCCCATGGCTGAGTTGCAATGGCTGAGGTACAACAGTTGCGGCAAGACCAAAAGCAGGCCTATTCGGACGCATGAATCTAATTTTAAGTAATTATATGTCAAACTCTTGGTTGTTTGCTCTTGAAGATGATTTGATCTAGTAAGTGTTGATGATTTTTGACTACCAGTGATTTCGTTTTTGTTGCCAGTTTTATGTCATTTTAGCCACTGAACAACACCACTTTGATGAGCTCCCTCAAGACCTGTGGAACTTCCTGGTTATCTGGTTGATGTTTATTTTGATAAATTTCTACAGACCTGGAGGATATACCAAGGACCCATTGATGTCAACCCAATATATGGACCTTAGATGATCGATGATCTGATACGCCACAGCGATTTCAATTGGAATGTCGCTTCCTAGTGAACCAGGCAAGTGAAGAAGTGAAGCGTTTGCAGATGCTCGCCTGATTGGGAAGAAAACGGCTAATTAGCGGGAATGCTTTATGCATGCCAGATGATTGTGACCAGTTTCATGCGACACTTGAGAAAGATAAGGTGTAGCAAACTTCTTGATGGTGAGATCAGATGTCATGGTGTCCTCCTGGCTGTCAGCGGTGTGACAAGTATTGACTATGTACATCCAAGCATATGACAGCATTGTTTGCAGACTTTTTTATTGTTTACTTTGCAGGTACGTAATAAGCCGTCCTTTCTGGCACATAAACAGTTTTTGTTGCATCTTTTCTTCCATAATTTGAGTGCATGTTCCATGCAACATGTGCAAGCCAAGGAAGACAAATGCAACATTGGAACAGGCACAGGCGAAGCCCACCAAACACCCAATGATTTCTTGTGGTCTAATTTCTCAAATACTGGAGACTCATTTTTTTGATTGATGGGTTGCGGCTATGGATTACTTTCTGTACACTGTAATACCACCTGTTTTTCAGGAGAAAATGAAGAAACAGCTCAACAGCGCTGAGTTGAAAGTAAAGGACTTGGAGCTTGAGCGAGCTGAACTCATCAAGGTTCTTTGCTGCACTGTTCATGTCCTGGAAGTCCAAGACCGCAAAGGGACAAGTGTCCTGGATTTGTTGACGACGATTGACTACTGGTGACAGAATATAGAATACCTGTATGACTGTATGAAATCCGACTGAAATAAGGGTTTTTAGCGAAAACGATGATATGCAGTGCTTAGATTTCTCTATCTTGCCTCCTGGGAGAGGGTTTCAAGCAGGGAGGTAGACTCAAAATGCGCAGGAGTGATGTTTGCAATCACATTCACATACTAAAAATGCGATCGATGTTTTTTTGTTTGTTGTTCAAGTCTTGATATTTTGCTTGCCACCGACAGTGATGGATGGAACAGGTCAAAGATCAAATGGACTTGAAATTGAAAAAGACAGAAGCTGATGGCAGCAGCAAGGACGAACCCTTGGCATTTGGAATTGGCCATGTCCAGTTTACTTCGCTCTTGCAAGCATTGCATGCCGAAGCTGTCTCCGTGCTGAGTTTTGCTTAATTTGGCCCAGCTCTGACCTGCAATTCCAGTTCTTTACACTTGAATGTTAATTATAATTGTGGAAAGAAGTGTGGGCAAATTGAAACCATTTGAATCCCCAAAGTTTTAGTACCCTCGTCTGGCACCAGCTTGTTGACCAACTTCCAGGAAGCTCGCCTGAATCGTTTGATGGAAGAATGTGAGAAGTTGAAGGCTGGGGTTTTGTGGTCAGTGCAGGGTTGGTGAAATTAATCCTTGAAAAAACTGATATAAAACGACATGCCCTCAACGCTATATTTTTGCCACCAACGATTTAAAGGATTGAGAGTCCGATGGAATGAGGATATCATTAATGACCTGCTGGTTGATGATCAACCTTGGGTAGATATGTCAATACTTGGACCAGGCAACACAAGACAGTGATTTTTTCGGAAGTGGGCATTGTGGCCATTTGATCCGAGGTGGCAGCGAAAGATGCCAACCTGCAGGTGCACTGGAAGTTGCCACTGCATCATGACTTCAGACCATAACGACTGTGTATTTTTCTTTTTCAAAACTCTTTAACGTTTTTTTTTGGGAAAGTTATATTTAATTTTGAAGTATTTTCCATCCTCAGACCCTCTGCGAGAATTTTTGGAGACATTTCAATCCCCGGCTACGCGTAGGAGCGTGACCGTGTGTCCTCAGATCGACGTGAGGCAGATCGATTGACCAATGAGGTGGACGGGTTGCAGTGTGATGTGATGAAGCCCTGGGGATTGCGTGTTTTATCAAATATTCCATCTATTCATCAGTCAAGGAGAAATTGGATGACAAAGTTCTATTTTTTTTGTAGTGTACTGGTATTGCTGTATGAAAGTGTATCTAAGATAAATCAAAAAAGCCACCTCAGGCATTTGGGGCTTTGGCGTGCCATTTTCAAAGAGCCCCGCAAAGTCCAGGTGCGCAAATTGGAGCGTCAACGCACTGAGCTGGTGACGACCTTGGAAATTTTGAATGCCCAATGGCACCGAAAAGGGAAGAATTTGGGTCAGAAGGGGCGGGAAAGGAATGCAACTGTGTTGTGATTTTTTGGGCAGTGTTGATGTACCAAAGTAGCCGGGAGATGGAACATGTTTTGGGGGATAACGGGTATGCTGCACTCCTTTGCTTGCACTGAGAGAGACATAGAATATGGATTTGTTGTGAAATGACATGCTCAAAAATGACTGGGTGGATGCAAGCTACTTTCAATCAGAAACCAACTGTTACAATCCTCAAATTATTCAATTGTAGTTTGTCTATTTGTTCCTGCAACCCATGCAGTTAGCTTGAGCCACTTCTGTATTCAACTCCTCATTCGATTGAATGATTAGGATCACTCATGACCAATACAATATATACAAAACTATAGTTTAAACGTTCAGCAATCTTCAAATCATTTTTGACCAACAATTTTTGGGTATCCGGTTTCTACTCCGTAGGTCTGATCTTTCCCTCAGAACAAACAGGACTGCCAAAGCCAAGGTCGGTGCCTTCAAGAAACAGATGAAGTTGATTGAGGCTGACAATGATTGATCATTGGAATCATTGGCTGAGGTTGTTAGGGTTTGTATTAGGATATATCGGGGTATCGGCGGTACCGGTTCCTAGATGCGATGATTGGCGCAGCAGTTTGTCAAAGGCGCTACCTCATGTATGTTTATGTATTATGTTATGTTTATGCAATTCAATATCATGTCATGGATTGATATTGCATAAGTGGAGCGTATCATTCAAGCCATATCCAAATCAAAAGTTCTTCCTTGCTCACAGGTGTTGAAGCGTCAGCGTGCACATATGGAAGCTGCCAAGGTGTTGTCTTTTACTGAGGCGCAAGGGGAAGAACATCAGCGAATGGAGTCGGCTCCGGAAGTGTGCTAAGTAAACTCCGATGAGCCTGGTCAATTCAATTAAGATCATTCGACGATGATGGTCATTCTATGATACACAGATATGCATGATTCTCTGGATGAAACCAATTTGGGTACATTTGCGTGCACT
The DNA here is from genome assembly GCA_000507305.1 of Breviolum minutum Mf 1.05b.01. Taxonomy (NCBI): domain Eukaryota; class Dinophyceae; order Suessiales; family Symbiodiniaceae; genus Breviolum; species Breviolum minutum. The sequence goes on along the minus strand of DF244129.1, from coordinate 13,491 downwards.
AGGCCTTGTGGATGGAATTGCATACAAGTGACAACAAGGAGTTTTGGATCAGACCGCATGATACCGCCAGCTTTACGTCTCAAAGTGCAACTTGCACTTCAGCTTAACAGCTTGAAACAACTCTGCCACAATGGGCTGTGCTGCTGGAACCTTTCAAGACCGTTGCAGGAATCCAGCTTGCAGCTATACTCCTGATGCCCAGGCTGATCATGGCTACTGCTGTCACTTGGTTGCATCGGACATTATCGGCCCCAAGCAGCAACAAATCAAGAAGGAAGATCAATAAGATGAAGATTGTAGGTGGTACGGATTCAGCATGATTCAGCCGAGTTTGCTTCCAAAAGTAGATTCCGAGTTTGTAGAGCAAGGATGATCATCTCTTTGATACGACTGGATATGATTCGATATTCTGTGATGATATCATGGGATTCCAAAGAGACACTTCCTTGGCTCAAAATTTGCCGAAGACTCACAAGCTTGATCCAAGTTGTGCACAAAAGTGGCACTCAGGTTCAAACTGTCAGAAGTTACACGATGGAAGTTGGCTTTGGGAAGTTAAGCTACTCGTTGTGCAAGTCATGTTGTTTGGGTTGTTTTCTTCTCGTTGAAACTTCAGAACCGTTTTATTTGCCTTTCAGATATGTAACCATGCCTCCATTGTTCTTATAGATCCTTTGCTCTCTCATGTTTGCCCGGAATCTACAGATAGTCTAAATCATGATAGCTAGTTTTTCAATCTTCATTGTAAACCCTTGATTGAACTTGCCAGCAAATGGTTTCGCCCCATTTGTGCTGCCACCGTCGGCCATCCCCGGCAACAGTGCAGTTCAAAAACTTATATATGTATTTTGGGGATACCAGATCGCTTTCTACAATTTTCCTATTTGCAATGGAATTTGGAATCATGTGTGGTTTGGAGAAGTTTTGGAGATGTGTTTCACGCATGGCTGGATGATGGCTTAAGACTCTTTGACTAAAATCTGTTTGTGTCTTGTCCCAGCACCCCCGTGCTCCAAAGAGCAGCAGAGGACAGACATCAACACGAAGAGCAGCAATGAGGATATCAAAGGTGGCACAGACATGCATGCGCAGCTGAAGTCCAAAAGCTTTTCTCCAGTGTCTCAAGATAAACAAATTCAACCAGTTCATCAATGTGATGTAACTTTGTGCTTTAGTGCTGGCACCTATTGATGTTTGTCAGGTTTAAGTGTTTCGTTTTGGTTTTCCTTCATTCTCCATAGTTTCTGCTGTATGGCAGCGATGTATGGGCATGGGCACCATGCACCAGGTCACAGTCAATCGCAAGCACTTGAGAAGCAACTTTGTCGGATGCATCTCCAAGGCGAGTTGATGGGTCAACGGGTCATCGTGATCTTGCAGGAATGTGATAGAACAAGAACTGCATCAACTTGCTGAATCCTGCAGAATGCTTTAGAGTGAGTAGGAGGTATCCTTAGGTTTTAGGAAGAGGGAAGAGACCTCCGTGTCAAATTAAATTGGGGTGGTATTGTTTTTCCTAAAGTTAGCCAAGGCTATTGGCAAGATTTGGGCACCGCAGAGCGCAAGAGCTTTGTCTACCTTGCTTTGGTGAGGAATGGCAAGGAGTCCTGGACAACAAGCCATGGCTGCTACACATTGCAGTGTATGGACTAGGTTCAAAAGCAGAGAGTGGATGATACAGTTGCGTATGGTGTAGATATTTGTGACAATGGAATGTGATATGACGGTACGATATGGAAGTGCAGTGATCACATCACATCTCCTGCCCCTTTGAAATCTGGTGCAGTTTCAACTAATTTCTTGCAGGAGTTGCATTGTCGAAGGATCAACGGAAAGGAGCCGGTTCCACGTCAGGGCAGTCATTTCGACATTTGGTTGGATCGTGGCATGGTCCTCGTGCAAGATGCCAAAGTCGGAGATCACTTCGAGTTGAAATATCAAGTGGGAAAGCAATGCAGGCAGGGGAGAGGTCGAAAGGTTGAAGGTATTCAGGATGGATGACCAATGAGAATTTTCTTGCGAATTGTTCAGCTAAATGTATAAAATTGTATAAACATGATGTATATGATATGAATATGTGATCTAGCAGACCCATAGCTTCTCTTTCACACCGTTAAGGGTGCAGCTTTTGCAAGGTTCCCCACCGAGAAGAGTTAAAAGATATTGACTGATATGATATTGATCCATCCAACCAGGCTGCTGGTCAGCGGGGTTAGCATTGCGATGGTGCCTCGTGAGCTTGAATCTCTGGAGCATGAAACCGAGTGTTTGCAGGTGGGCTGTCAAGAATCAGAGTCAGATTCAGAGCAGATCAATTTGTATGTTGGAAGTGGTGCATCCTACGATTTTTTGGAAACCTGTTGGAAACATTCACAAACATTTTTCAAACAATCATCCACAATTTCTTCAACTTCCGAGGTAACAGCCAAGATACCTACCACGGGGCCGTGCAGGAATCCAATTTGTTCTTATGTGGCTCAGAGTGGTGGTTTCTGTTGCGTGGCCTGTCAGAAGATGAAGCAGGCCATTCGCCGTTGTGGCCTTCGAAACATTAAAACATTTACCGAGTCCGATGGCTTTCAAAGTGACCTGGCCTGAAACGAAAAAAGTTGGGTAAAGTGCTGTGCATCAGTGTTACTTGTGGATGATTGGGGGACATATTATACTAAATCATGTTACGTCACTAAATTGTGTTTTGTTTCCAGTCATTTCAAGTGCTGTTTGTAAGGCTAATAGTTTAAGGCTTCAGGATGCTTGAGGCTCTTAGGTTGAGTTGAGGATATAATATATCTATATACATATATTATATATATATATTGATATTATTTTCCTCTAGTGAGCCAAGCATTCTGGAAAGCTAAAGAGCGAAGTGTTCAGAAATCTACAGTAACAAGTAAGTAAGTAACTGCTTGAAACTTCGGAGGTGAAATGTCTTGCAATGTCCAGTATCCATCCGTATCCTATCATTTTTGGTGCAGGATGTTTTCAACATGGGAAAGGCCAAAGATTGGGGGCAATTGCAAATCTGATTGTCACATCGTCCCACCTTTTGATACCCTTGACATCATCCCCAGTTTTCTGTGACGTGATGATAGCTTAGGTGCAGCTGGAGTGGTTGCACTGAACGCAGCTACCACGGGCATGATCCACTTCCATTGCTGGTGGCGTTCCGCCGACCCAAAGGATTCATTGAAACTATGTCTCTTACGCCAGAAGACGGAAACTCGGTTTACAGCAGACATATATCCCGACCCATACCCATTGGGTGGGAGGTGGAGGGGGGCCTCCAGGCCTGGATCACATTCTGCTGTCAACTCACGTTGGAATTGCTTTGGTTCTTAGTTGATCGACATGATAACGATAGATATTTGAAAATCTGTTGTGATACATCTATCATCTATCATAAATTCGTCATCATAATCCATTGGTACAATCTACTGTATCGATCTCTATCCCAATACGCAGAGCTTGGATCTTTCTAATCATGTTCAAGCTGGCTGTGGCAAAGCTATAGCCCCCGTTCTTGTTTCTGTTTCGAGACAAATCAATCCAATTCCATTAGGTTTCATTTGTTTATCATGTTCCGAAGTTCCGAAACCATTTTACATCCATTCTCCAAGTCGTGTATATACATGCATTGAAAAATCTCAGGAGGTTGCTTCTGCAACTTTGAGCAATGATCATGCGCCAGCAGACTGGCAGCTGTTGCAGAAAGTCTTCGAAAAAGATGATGAACTGATTCAGGACTTGGATGACTGAAAATGCAATTGTCTAGGATCAGCTGCATCCAGTCTAGTCTAGTCACCACCGGGTCCAGAAAGACCAGAGGACAAAAGAGTTTCAAGGAGCATGTTCACAGTCATCATCATCATCATCATCATCATCATCATCATCATCATCATCATCATCATGAGTCATGAGCCATCAGTCAGCATCGTGGTCTGCAGCATTCCTTTTCACACCTCCAGGAAGCCCAGGAAGGTGATGAGTTACAAGTCCAATACAAAGTGTCAGGCAAGTTGGAAGCTTGGTCAGTAGTAGCCATAGCCTGCACAGCTGGTGAAATATAAGTTCTTTACATCGGGGTTTCCCACGTCTCGCTTCAATGCCACCAGCAAAAACACTGTTTCTGGGTGGAATATACAGTTGATTGGTAGAGGTACATGTGTTTTGAATCTGTGAGGTGTTGTTGTTTCTTGGAAACATGATGGTTCTTTGCTATTTTGACCAGACCGTGAAGGTCATCCCTTTGTGGTCGTCCCAATTCCTCAAAAAGATCAGAATTGTCAAGAGTCCAATGACTACTCACATCCATACAAACCTTGTTCTTATGGAAATGTAACCTTCAGTGGACTCCTGACTAGTCATCTAAGGAGGTGAAGCAGATCACCATTTCCGTGTGCCCATTTGAGTTCTCTCGTGATGCCACTTGCTGCCACTTTCCAGCCAAGGGGCGCAAGGCGCCAGGTGGCGTATCACTTTAAGGGTCACACTGTGCCCTGGGGGGCTCCTGAAGATATCTTAAGATGTAAGTTGGTCACAAAAGTGGCAAATATGATTTACATTATCAGATCAAACGGCTGAAAGTTTCCGGAACCCAAGTCTTGTTGGATCTTGAGGGCCTACCATTGGCAGGATTTACTGATATTTACTGCATGAGTCCGAAGCTGTTTCATTTTTGGAAGTGGATCCTGCAATGATTCAGTCAAGTGTTTGCCAGCCACTTTCCATGCTTGGGCAAAATTGAACAGCATCGCAGCATGATATACTAGTACAACTTACATTGATTATATATTGTCATACTTCTTGTTGATTGCAGGCTCCAATTTTTGTTGAGGCTTCGGAAGGGCCAAGGATTTCAAGACCCCTTCAGAATTCGCGTTTTTGCTATGAACATTGTAGACCTGCCAATGGCAAGTGGTCTCAATGCAGTAGCCTGTCCTGGCATCCATCCGTTGCCCATTTGCATGAATTCTGCATGTGCTTCCCACTGGCTCGAGCTGCGCATAGCTGGATCAATGATCTACCAGTCCGAGTTCATGACTGTCTGGAGACAAAAAGCTGGGAGCTACAGATGCCGAACAGGCAGCAGAAAGCAGATCCACCCAAAGATCAAAAGCTAACTGGTCACCATGTGTCATGAAAACGTGATGCCACTTCCTGAGCTTGGAATGTCATCACAAGACTCATGGAAGATGGCGATGAATTGCTTTATCATTCTCATATATTCTCACATATATATACATATATATGTATCATGTTCTCATGTTCCATGTCGTCAACTCCGCAGGATGAGTTTATCCGCATCCTGGAGTTGGGAGATAAACTTGGTGAACGACCATCCTGAGAGCAGTCCTAGCAAGGTGGGGGGGGTGTTCACTTCGCTGTGGAAGGCAGCCAATGTGATAAGTGAATTAGATTTGTCATGACGTTTCTACATTATTTGCAACATTTTGTGAACGTTACGAGGTGTTGTTGATAGCTCTGAGTCTATTGAAAAACGTGACATGAACTGGTGAGTTCCAGAAGCTGTGCAAAGCAGCTTGCCAACTGAAGTCTGAACAACTGCTGGCTCAAGACTCAAGACTCAACTTGCAATGCTGCTCACTTGCTTACTTCGATTCTAGCAGGAAAGTCTGAGAAGATGTAACCCTGCATTGATCAGAGGCCTTTTTTGGTTTAACCACATCAGATTGGTACCAGCAGTGAATTCAAGATGCAATCGAGTTTTCTTTGCGGAATTGTTGTGACGGAGCTGGAATTTGACTGTGCTTCACAAGCGCTTCGTCCAACAAAAAGTGACGCGTTGTATGCTGGAAGTGAAGTCACCTAGGCACACGTAGATCATCAATGGAGCTGGCAAGCTGCCTTGTTGCGACTGCCTGAAGCCATTTGCAAGAGAACACAAGAAACACATAGACACCAACATGAACGCATTTGTTTGCAATTTGTAACACCACTGATAAAGTTTAAACTACCACAGTATCAATGGTATCAACTGATTCGCTTAAATGGAATATGGACTTGTTTCAGAACAACTTTCCCAAACTGCACAAGATAAACCTAGAGTTTTTCGCCATGCTGGGAGGCTGGGCTTGGACGAAGTTGCCATTCGTTTTGTTGGGACTTGTCTCTATAACAAGGTGTTAATATGACCGAAAGCAAAACCTTCAGAAAATAAAACAAGTGTATGAGATTCCTGTTTGACTCCTACAATGTTCCCTAATTATGAATCAAGATATGCTGTTCTTGACGCCTTTTTTAATCGCATCAAGTCGACTCCTGCATTTTTAGGGAAAGCTCGTTGCCCAGGCGCATACGAAGATAGCGATTCAGAGGAAAGCCTCGCATTTCTGCAGTTTCTTTATTTGAAAAGTTGCATTTGTTCAGATGTCGTCTAGAAACAGCTGTATATAAATTGACATTTGATGCTGTTATATTACTAGTTGTGCTGTTGCTTGAAGACCCATATCTTGTGCCTGTGATGATTATTCAAACTTGAACTTGCACAATTTTCTAGTTTGACTATAATTGTTCGAGCTTATCCACCCAGAAAGTTTCAGAATTGCACCTTCATTGGTTGTTTCATACGGCGAATTGTTCAATCTTGCAATGTGCTGTGAAGTGCAGGAAGGAGGCAAAATTGCCAACTCCAGCGACGAGGAGGGGCCAGGCAGTTCGGATATTGGGGTGTCGGTGTTTGTGTGACAAAGAATTTGGTAAATGTCATGGTAAGTAAGTCTTAGGTTCTTCTCAAAGACGATTCCTTTTTGAATGCAAAGGAATTTTGTGTTTTTTTTCCTGACATGTCGTTAAAGGGCTGTGATGTCCTTGGCAGTTTTGTACCAACCTTTACCAATGCTTATTCACACAGACGGACTAAGTGCCCAAGTTGCTCCCTACGTGAGGTGACAAAGCTCCTGAGCCCGTGGAAGCACAACAGGCGACAGCTTAAGGCTTAGGGAAGTGGAGTGCAGCTTGGGGAAGTCAAGATGTCCACAAAGTGCCCCACCCCATGCGCTTCAGGAAGAAGAGGAGGAAGAGGATGAGGATGAGGATGAAGCTGCGGACAAGTTGAACTTGCCTTACATGATGGGCATTGAGTGTGAGCAAATATCGCAACAGCAATCTCGGCTGGTCTACCATGATGTCTAAGATGATGTTTTCTGAGTCTCATTGATTGGGAATCTCTTGTTGCAAGACTGGCCATGATTGGTATGATCAAAATCTTATACGAAAGTCTTGTCAAGTCTTATCGCTTTCCTCTTGTTCCACTTTCTGATGCATTCAATGCCCACAGCGTTCCATGCACAAAGAATCATGTCAAACAACTTTGGATCTCTTGGATTTTTGTTCCTAAGGACTTCTGCTGCCAAAGCTTTCAAGTCGCTCAATGCCCTTGGTGATGTCCTGCCATCCCGATTTTGCTGTAGCTGTCATCCATCACAACAGCAATCAGATTTGGATCTCGAGTCTCGAATTAATTAACTGTTAGGTCTTATGCCAAGAGTTGACAAAACAGTAAGAAATAAGAAGTTGAACCAATCTTCAGACAAAAGGAATGACAGTAGACTCCAAGTTTTTAGATATTATGTCTACAGCTTTCGTAACATTTAAGACCCACGGACTGGATGTGTTTCATTTCAATCAACTCCCTCATGGAGGGGCGCTTCATTGCCAGGAAGCCTTGGGTTTCAAGAAGTTCGCAAAGGACCGTGCAAAAACAGATAGAGCACGGACACTCAGGGGAGTCATTCATATTCTTGTTGCGATACACTTCGCTTAACCTGAAGGGTCCTCTTGAAAGTGTTGCCTTCGACTTGTGACTGATTCAACATTGAACATCAAGTAGGATAGTATACAAGTGGCTTGTTGGATGTTTGTAAAATAATGATGGGATTGTTGAAGTTGACATGAATCTCACGCAATTTGATTTCGACTGAATTTTGGCTAAGGTACGGCTTCATACCATGAGCTTGGACCGGGCTTTGCTTGAGTGGAATCATTCGATATTTTTGGAACACGTTTTACAACGGGACTTTAAACTTCAACAGGGACGAGCCACGGATGCACGTGGTTTGTGATGCCCAATTTTGTCCACAAAATGTTCTGAAGGTTCTTGATATTGATTAAACAACAACAAGACTCTATAAAAAATCCCTCATTTTGGATATTGATTCAATGAAGTAAACTACTAGTAGAAGTAAACTGGAAATTCTCGTGAACTCGTTGGACCTTTCCCATCCTTATGCTTCGGTCCCCAGCAGGATCGGGTGACATCAGCCTCTGCGTCCACGTTGCGAGGGCAAGGATGGAATCCCGGAGCTGAAGCTAAAGAAGCTGTGTTGGGTGGCCCAGGATGAGACTCACAGTTGCCTCATGGGAGAGCACAAGTATAATAGTTACTGTACTTCATGCAGTTAAACTCCGGTAAACTAACATAGCAATGGAAAATGGACCCTTGAAGATGTATCTCCTATTAAAAATGGGAATATTCCGTTGCTATGTTAGTTTACCAGAGGGTATTATGAGTTATAGTTATACATACATATAAATATGACATATTATTACATATATCATATATACGTAGTTATAGTTGGTAGCATTATTTATATATACTCTATTACTACAAAATATATGGTTCAAGAAACTCTATCCTCACTATTTCACCAGCAATCCCGTGTTGGAGCATTTCCCAATCAAACATCTTTGACTCCAAATTTGGACCTTTTCTAAGGACCTTTAGAACTAGTCAGCATAAGCTACCAATGGTATACAGGGTATACTTCAAAAGTAAACAACTTTGACCAACATTTCTGTGAATTGGATCAAAAAAGTCAGAATCCAGGAATCCCCCTGGGGCGCCGATCTAAGGATTCCTGAAGAAGTTGCAGTAAAAAGGTGCTTCTGGGAGGGCTGAGGGTTAGAGTTGTGTCAACTGTGTATCACCTACGATCAACTCAACTGCTGGAACCGTGAGGCCACGAGATGATGAAGAAGAAGATGGAAAAGGAAAAGGCAGGCTGAACGGCTGACTGCTGGATATCAAGTCAATGCTTTTTTGATCCAACCTTGCACCCTTCATGCCTGTGTCACACCCAGAGGGCGACATGTGGACCATCAGAACCTGGTTTCCCAGGATGAAACTAAACGATTATCCGATTGTTGTATATTGATGTTTCAGTTTGATGTCAGGTATATAGCATGTTTCAGTTTGGTACTACGTAGTTTCCCTGCATATTCCCAGTTTGACATCAGCCCTACCCTAGCCTGGCTTAAGCAAAACTTTGCTTCAGGCAAAGGCAAAGGCAAGATGAGTGTCAAGGTGATTCCTCATGGAGTCGTCTATGCTTCGTTTTGTTGAGATTTTCCTTGGCAAGCGACGCTGATATGTATTCGGTTACATTTCCATGATCCCTTTTGATGCGGCAGCATAATATGGGGGCAGAAGAGTTCCTTTAGCAATATATACGAAACACAAACAACGATCATTCGGTCATCTCCTGACTTTAAGTGACATCATCTTCAAATAGTGAGTGTTTATCATGTTTGCAAATTTGAAGACTGATGTTGAGTATCCTCATCCAGAGATTTCATGACCCTGCTTACAGGAGCTGACCCGTTTGAAGCGTCCCTTGGACTTGTCAGTGGTTTTCACCAGAATTTTTTTTCCATAACATGATGTTGGGATTTTTTGAGTACGCTTGCTGTTTGTTTCAAGATTTGCCACAGGAGTTTCTTTGGCTTCATGTTTTGCAATGAGACTTCCAAATCTCCAACGTTGTAGATAAATCTGTTACCAAATACGTATTCTGTTGTTCTTTGCACGGTTTTTTCCAAAGTGGATTGCGGTTTTAGTCTCTGAAAGAGCTTGTTTTTGCCGCGTGCTTTGAGGCTTCAAGGGACAGTCTGGTATCGACCACAACGGCAAGATGTGGAAACCGGAGGTTTTGGAACTTAGCATTTTGTTGCACTTCCGAACACCAACATTCGACTTTCAGAGAACCGGCAAAAGCCTATTCCAAATTGAAAAGTGCTTGTGATGCCAAACACAAGTTGTGATGGGCAGCTCCAATGAGAACTATATATATATATATATTATATATATATATTAAGAACTATATTTAAATTTTGTTATTCATTATTTGAATTGTGAAACTTGCAATGGAACATCAATTCATAGTAACTGCGAAACTACGATGGTTCCACGACTAGCATTGCCAGTCCCACCTGACACCTCGCATTCCATCCATCGGCGCCTAGATTTGGATGCAGATGCGCAATGAATTTGACTGAGCTAATGCCGACATCGACTCTGGCCCGTGGTTGTGGAAAAATTATGACGGCTGAAGATCTGAAGTTGAAAGTGATGAATTAATATCAAACGATATCAAACATTCTTAAACATCAAACTCCAATGCGTGAAAATCCCAAACACCCGTCTTGGAACACAGTGTACGTCAGCATTCTCTTTCGTATGTGGCTCAACAGTTCCACTCACGAGCCGGCCGTGCCACAGAGCATTCATTTGGTTCTCGCCCTGGTTCTGGGAAAGGATTGGGGGCAAGCAGTAGAAAATCCATATCGGGATCAGAATCCGTCCTTTCTTGGTTCACTTCTTCAGAAGTATGGCTAGAACGTTGTTCGCATCATTCAACGAAGTATCGACTCATTGGCGTCATCTACCCTTTCTTGGTGGTTGCATTCACAAGCACCAGCCTGGGCTAGATCCCACTGATAGCCGTTTTCTGCGGTTTTCTGCTTGCGATATTTGCTATGCTTTCAGGCCAGTTCGCATGGCGATTGAGGTGCCAAACAACAACTTTTTGGGCTCCAGTTTGGTGGTTGACATTAAACATGCTTTCGAAGTCGCCAGTGTTTTTCCGTGATGTGTTGCTGCATCGATCCATTAGATAATAACTCTTCGTTTCATGGAACATCAGGAGACTTTGCAGTCGTCACTATGGCATATACTGGCCTGGCACAATTTTCACCTTGATGCACCCTTGATGCTTCACCGTTGTAGCAGGAGTTGGAGCAGTTGCAAGAGGGAGGTCCATCGCAGTACACTGTGGCACAGGGTGTTTGCTTCCTGAAACCTGATGAGGACAGACCTGCACCACCACCACCATGGCCATCAGCATCGCCACCACTACCACCAAGAAGAAGAACAACAGCAAGAATAACAACAGACAACAACAGCAACAGATAATTAACAACAGCAACATTGTAAACTTTGTGCTGAGACGCGTCCTTTCGAGCTTGTTTTTTTGTTGTGAAGTTTGTTTTCCTACAAAGTTTGAGATTTAGACTCAGGAGTTCTCAAAAGATTCGATGAATTCCATCCATCTATTTGATGGTACCAATGTGGATACTCCATGAGACTTCCTCGCATTCCACTAACCAACGGGCAAGGCTCTCTAAAGCCCTCCTTCCCTGGAAGCCCCTGCCCTGACCCACACGTCAACCAGAAGGATCCAGCATCTACGAAGATTTTGAAAACCAAGCGCCCCGTGGGATCCAAGATTTACAGCACAGGCGGGCAGATGGGATGGTGGACTGAATGGATATTATGAGCACTTTGACCTTCATACATTGAAAGCGGTTTAGCAGATTTGCAGCACTTGCTAAACTTTTCAGTGAATGCCTCTTAAGAGATGAGTTGTTGAATGTACCATCAGATGAAAGCTAGATCATATATGATCATATCATATTGTATTCTATGTATGTACAGTACAGTACGCTGAGGTTGTAGGGTTTTCAAATGTTTTCAAGATCAACCTCTTTGGATAAGTGTCGTTTTGAGTGTTCCCTCACTGGTTCTCGCAGGAACCACATGGAGGGGACCTCACGGAGGATTATGGGTGGAGGCCATCGCAGGGATCACATCTGCCGGTGGCACCTTGCTACGAAATACATATTGCACGATATACGGGTGGAAAGAATAGCAGAAGCAAGAACCTGGACCTAGCGTGTTCAAAAATTTGAAGGTGAGAATGCTAGGACTATGACTACACCCCCTTGAAGCATGTGGTGTCTCTGGACTCGAAGCTTCTCATTCACTCCTAATGTCCCACTGGTCAGGTGGACATTTCCAAATCTCCAGGTGAAATGGGTCACTTGGTGTTGACTAACCAGTGCGATGTGCAGTTCGGACATGTTCCAGGATGTTCCAGGCATTATTCTCACGGGACACCATGAGAAAAGGCTCCAAAAGCGCATTTCCTGCTTTCATACTCATGTTTGTGCGAGAAGGGCCTTCATTCCTGAATGCCTAGGATACATTCAAAGAATTTGCATCAAAAATTCACGTCCAAGCCAGGCAGGTTACCTGACAGCACTTAAGGTTGGGCTTTGGTTGAGGGTCCTGGATTTGGACTTCGTGGACCTTGCTTGTCACCCTGGCACCTATTTTTTCAATGGAGTAGTACTGAGCAAAGTAATGCACATTTCCGTCATCAGCTTCTGATTGCCAGTTCAGAGGATTTTTTACTTCAAGATGTGCTTAATGACAGATATCCATTTGTAGATCATCGGATTGCATGAGTTGAAGGTGCCGTGTCGGCCAGGATTGATCCGGATGCAAATGATGGATTATCTCAGATGATCCACATTAGGCAGGATTTATGGAGCAGGCTGCTGTGAAGTTTCGAGACTTTTTTAAGTTGGTTCACACAATTAGTTTCAGTGAATCAACACAACATATTCAATTTACTTAAGATGATATTGTATTCTCTATTCGTATTTCAAGTATAGTCTAATCTAACTGGGGATGATGGTAGAATATCAATTTGCACATGCATGTTCAATGTGTTGCAGCAACGCATGGGTAACTCAGATCTTTTGCTCCTGGGGAGGTGGCTAAAGGACCCGCCAATCTTTAACTGTTTGATGCCAAAGAGTGCGTGTTGCCGGCGCAGTTGCTGTTTCTGAAATTCTCTCAAAGTAATCTGTGTCATTTGTTTTCATCAATCATCTCAACTCTTGGTTAAGATTTAATGCTCGTTGTTTTGGGACGAATTGAATTATATAAATGTAAACTTTCAGTATCATCGCTGAATTGGCATATGATTGTCAGCCCCAACACCTTCGCCAGCACCATTGGCGATTTGGTGGACACCTTCTGCTCACGAACAGGGTTGAACCCAAAGGCCTGTCTCGATTGTTGCGTTGAAGTAAACCTGGCAGCTGGTTTTGCAAGAAAAGTATCAGAGAACTCTACGCAACAATCCTGTGACAATTAGTGTGCATATTAGATTGCAAAATACTGCCATATCATACCGGGTTCTTCAAAAAAAAACAGCCATCCGATAGAACAGTAGATTCAAGCGTGGGATCCCCCGCGCCCCCCAACTTCAAAGTTGTTTCTTTCGGGTTGTCGCCGTCGGCCTTCAGAAAAAACAGCCATTCAAGTTAGGTGCGTTCAACCCTTTTCAGTTGCAACTTTGAAGTGGGGGTTGGAGGGGGCTACGAACGTTAGAAGCTTGTCAC